>WAAE01004363.1:145685-170685 GCA_013400495.1 Nicator chloris
CTCTCTCTTTTTTTTTTTTTTTTTTTTTTCCTCCCCTCTCACTCATTCCTTTGTCTTCCCGGGGATTGGCAGGTTTTATTATTCCGCCTGAACAAGCCGGGGGCGGATTGGCTGCGGCGGGCTGACGGGGGCGCCGAGCCGGAGTGTAGTTGGGATTCTGCTCTGTCAGTAACACATGTGTGAGGGCAGCGGGCACACGCGCACCGTGCGGGCACACACGCACTTGCAGCCTCACGCTTAGACGGGCACAAGGGCCGCCCCCCGCGCCCCGCCAGCGGCGCCGCCGCCGCAGGATCCCGGCAGCAGCTCCGCGCCCGGCCCCGCTCAAACTCGCCGGCTCCCGCCCTCTCCGCTGAGGCGCTCCGGCGGGCCGCGGCCGGCCGGCTCCGCGCCGCGGGAGGCTCGGGAGCCACCGCAGCCCGGAGAGGGGGCGGAGGTGGGGGAGCGGGGGGGAAGCGGCACAAAGTGAAGCCACATTGCCAAACTTGCCCAGCGATTGCAGCAGCGAGCGGCGGCGGCGCCCTGCGTGTGCGGCTCAGCGGCGGGGACCGAGCTCTGCAGCTCCCCTCCCGGGAAGCGGGAGCTGGAGGAAGGACCCGGGCAGACGCCTCTTATAGCAATATCTATATTTTTCCAGCCTGGGCTGCCCCTTGCCGGGCGGGGGGCTCCCTCCAGCCGGCGAGAGGGCGAGCGCTGTGCTTGTTTCTTTGCAAGAAGACCTCTTCAGGCACCCCGAGCGGCGCTCCCCGGCCTTTTGCAATATAGAGGGGAAGCAGGTAAGAAGTGCCGGTCGTTCCCCCGTGTTTCGCAGCGTTCGTGTGCACGGTGCCCTCCCGCCGCCGCCGTCCCGCTGCCCGCCGGGCGGAGGGGCGCAGAGCGGGGCGCCGCGGGCCCCGGGCATTGTCGCGGGCCCCCGTACAAAGCCTGGCGGCGGCCGCCGCTGGAGCGCCTTCCCTTACCCCCTTTCCCTGCTGCCGCCGGGAAAGGGCTCTGCCTGCCTCGGCTGTGAATGGAGGGGACGGGGGGGGTGGGTGGGGGAAGGCTGGGGCACCCGCTTCCACCGTAGTAAACACTGTTCTGAAACAGTGGCAGAAAAGATCAAAGTGAGCTCTCTATTTTTCTCCTCTCCGGTTCCCTTCCTGCCCCCCACACAGTCTTTTGTTTCAATCCAGGAGAAATTCGGTGAATCACCTAATTAAAACCAAGACATGAATTAAGCATCCATTTTTGTACTACAAATTTCCAGCTCTCCGCTTGTCCCTCCCTTGGTCTCCATTAAAAAAGCACCAGAGACGCTGTTAAAAGGGGGGTATTTTGCCTCTAGCTTCTAGCTCTGCTTTCTATTTCACTGACTCTATCCCAGGACCTAAATTGCTTGGCTCTGTAATTACTAGAGTAAGCCTATTTAAGTTAAAAGCTTCCCCCCCCCAACTCTAAATGAAACTTGATGAGGGCCCGTCCTTAGTTATCAAGGGAGTCACTTTCTGGTCAGTCCTCTTGATTCATCTTTTTAGATTTAATCAGCATTAAGGTATTGCTTGTCCTTAAGAGCTTTAGCTTAATGGGGTTACTGGATGGTTTTCTCAGTGTAACGTTTCCCATTTTATATTTATACATATTTGTCTTCGACAAAGACAGGTTAAGGTGGTGGCATGGAGCCTTTTTCTTTCTTTTAAGAAATGCGAAGTGATTTAAAGCCTAGGAAAACGGTTTAAAGACTCGGAGCAGGAAATGCAGATTCATTAGGCTGTAGCTGGAAACTGTAACAAAAGGCAATTCCTTGAACAAATGCATCAGAAATCAATTTACATAAAGGTACACGATGCGTTCGGATAAATGCAATGCTAATGGCTTTTAGAGTGGTTTTCTTTCCAAAGTCTCGGGGTTTTTGTTACAGCTTAATTGGTGCAGTTCTCCTGGTTTATTGTGCGGTCACTGGACATACCTCCAGGTACTCTTTCTGAGGAAATGTGTGTTTAAATCGGCCTCAGTTCTCCTCCTCTAGCCGAGTTGGGCCAGTGGCAGGAAAAGTTCGTCCTCCCTGCTCTGGACGTATCAGTCTGAAGGTCCTTAGCAGATAGCCAGATGCCTCGGCATGAGCACATACGGCTTACAAAGGACAAAGACAAAACATGCTGCTTAATTGGCAGTAAATAACTTGATCTTTTTATAGTATAAGTGACTAGAGGAACACCGGGAGTTTATTGGACCTTGGATTGAAGGCAACAAATTAATCGGTTTAGAGTAAGCTTTATGAATTGATTCCTATATTATCTCTCGGTTGTCCTGCTTGCATAAAGCATTTATTAGAAAGTGAAAAATGCCCTTAGTAGCAGTTTCGGGGCGGCCGGAGTAACCGCAGCCGGAGCGATGCCCTTCATTACCCTCCTGCTTTCCTAGGGTCGGTAAACTTTTTTTTTTTTTTTTTTTTTTTTTTTTTTTTTTTTTGTAACAAAGCTTTAGCATTTAAACTGCTGATCAAGGGCAGATTAGCGAGACAAAAGTTGAGTATGTTTGTGTAGGAAGTTAACAGGCGTCCTAAAGTTCAATGATCTATTATTCGGGCCAGTGTCCTCAATCTGGAGTGTTTGGGTGTTTTTAGTTCTCCAAAATAAAACTACAAAAAATAAAATCCCGAGGCCTTGAGGGCCGCTCCGGAGCCCCTCGTTGCCGCCCCGAGCCTGCGGAGCCTCTCCTAACACTGAAAAACCAGTTTCACAACTTTTTTTTTTTTTTTTCCCTCCACTCTTCACACACTTTTTTTCATAAGCAAAACAAACCCCGGGACTGTTCCTNGCTGACCCGCCCCCGCCCCTCTCTCCGCGCAGGCCATGGTGAACCCCGGCGGCAGCGCGCAGCCGCCCCCGGTCACGGCGGGCTCCCTCTCCTGGAAGAGGTGCGCCGGCTGCGGGGGGAAGATCGCCGACCGCTTCCTGCTCTACGCCATGGACAGCTACTGGCACAGCCGCTGCCTCAAGTGCTCCTGCTGCCAGGCCCAGCTGGGGGACATCGGCACCTCCTGCTACACCAAGAGCGGGATGATTCTCTGCAGAAACGACTACATCAGGTGAGGCGACGGCCAGGCTGGTGAGGACAGCTTTCCCCCTTTCTCGCTGCCTTCTTCTCAGTTTTTCTCTTTTTCCTCCCCTTTATTTCTCGTGGTGGGTGTCCGCACGGCGGAGGGGTGGGCTGGCTCAGGATGGCTGGCCCTTCATTAGGAGGGAGAGACGTTCGAGTGCGGATGTTAGCGCCTAGCCCAGGGCGAGCTGAGACTGCCAAGTGGAGGAAGGGGGGGGGGGGGGCTGAACGACGACTGTAACTTTCAAGTGGTTTGTCAGCACAAAACAAGTCCTAACTAAAAATAAACAGCAATCAGAGAGGCTAAATTAATCTGCTTTGTTGTAGTGTTGAAGGAGAAGTGTGCATCTCTGAACAGTAAATGTTAAAATCGTAGGGCTTAAATAAGGCTGTGGCAGAGGTGCTAAATAATGAAATGCCTGCCTTTAGTATCTGATTAATTATGATATTTACATAAGCACCTTTAAACTCCTTTGAGTGGAAACAGAATGACTCATTCTCTGTTCTCCTTGTGAAAGAGCTGATTAACCATCAGTTGGAGTGCCACGGATTCTACTTATAGCAAAAAACAGTGGTATGATGTTTGTCTCAGCATTGTTACAAGAGAAGCTTTGAACCGATATTTCTCTTAACTTCCAGTACAGACAATGCGGGAGATGGCAGAGGAGGTATATGCTCTTGCCCTTTATTTCTTATCTCTTCCTCTTTTGAAGCTGTTTGCTTTGAATTTCATAGATTTGGGTAGGGGGAACTAAGCCTCACTAATCTCGCATCTGTTGGGGTGCAGTAAGATTATGCAGAGTATCCCTTCCAACAAGTTTCCAATATAATTAATAGAAAGAATTCATGAGGTCAGGTGCCCGTACGATCTTTTCAGGTGAACTCAAGCTACTTAAACTCATTAATTTAAAAGGAGGCATTTTGAAGGATTACACATTTAATTTGAGTAAATGGTTTGATAGACTGATGCACATGAATGCTTCAAGGAGGTGTTCTGTTTCAACATTCAGTAATTAAAAAAAACAACAAAAAAGCCCCATACCTTCCCAGCATCACAGAAATGCGTAGTTAAATTGTGTTCTGTTTAAATGCTTCTGGCTCCTCATTAATAGTAAATGTCAAGAGTTAACCTAGGATTTCCCTTCTTTCTGATGGCCAAGAAGTTCCTTTTTGAAGGAAAAAAACCCTACCAAAAGCAGCCATCAAATATTAAAAGTTTGCTTATATTGTAAAACTTAGGTTTGAGAAGATGCGGATTGTGCAGAGACCTCCTTAGTTTTGAGGATGGAGTTAAGATTTAGTTACTCTGGTAGTCCAGTCTCTGACACGGTTTCGTGGCCTTGGCTTCGCGTAGTTAAGTACATGAAACAGGTCCTGTGGTATGTCTGAGGAATTGAAGCCTTAGCTTTGCTGGTTTCAGAGGTATTTTTACAGAGAAATGCTAAAAAATCAGCACATTGTGGGGGATTAATGGTGCTTTTTGGTCATCATCCTCAGCAACAAGCCTAAGCCTGGCAGAATAGTAATTAAATAGAGCAGAACGGTGTAAGGAAAAGAGTCTCGTTTGAAGTGGAAAAATTGACTCTACTGTTAAGATGCACTGAATAGTACAGATTCATCACTCGACCAACACCATCAAACAAACCCTCATGTCTGATTGCTACTAATTAAAAAGAGAAGATGCGTCCACTGTGTCCCAGAGGCAAGTTCAGGCAAGCTTATCGCAGTCCTCTGGTTTTGTGTTGCCAAAAATTAATACTCGTTTATTTTAATGTAGGCAATTATGAATAGGATGCTTTATCAGATGAGAGGTTTGAATTGATCTCCTTGTCCTATCGCCTAACTTCTCTTTAGATCTGTGTAATTTGACTTGCAAAAATAACTCTGACAGATGCTTGCTGAAACTTGAACTGGACACTATACACTCAAGGTGGGGTAGGATGTCCTGGTGCTGCCAGGGCTAAGCTAACTGGGAGCTTTCCTGCTGGAAATGGACTTTGCAGGCTTCCTCGTGGATCATGCTGGCGTGAGCAAAGCCCTCGCCCTTCTTGCGTTTGAAATGGTCACATTCGGTTGTGGAGGCAGTGGCAGTCTGACAGCGAGTCTCCCTGGTTCCCCTCTGCCATCCTTCTCCCTCTTCATTTTCCGCCGGGCTTTTGTGGTGGCACATTCTCTTCCCCAGGCAAGAGGCGCGGGCCCAGTTCTCAGCTGGAGACGCGGGGCACGCTGGACACGACTGACAAAATGGGAAAGAGGATTGATCAGCCCGGCAGGCGCCAGGTGAAGGGGACTTGACTCCTTCGGGCCAAGACCACAGGGCCATTTATTAATGAGCTTTTGAGCTGTCTGAGGCTGTATATGTGGGGTTTTTTGTTGTTGCTTAAACAACACAACACTCCCCTTTCCCTCCCTCCCCCCCCACCCCACCCCGAGAACAAATTGGCCGTAGAGCTACAGCTGCAGCTTTCATTGAAGGCCAAGGTTCCTGGGAACAGAGGGAGGTGAAAACCCCGGCCCGTTCCCCTCCCTCCCCACGGCGAGCAACGCGCTCAGGGAGGGGAGCGGAGCGCAGCCCTCCCAACCTTGAGATGCCAGATAAAGCAGCAGCGTGGCAGCGAATCCGCACAATTAAAAGCTTTAATTAGTGTCTCCTCCATTTTCTCTTAGTTCTGATAGGTTTTATCTAATGAGATCTGGTCGCTGGCTTAGATCTGCTCGGAATGACGTGTCCGAAATGAATGAGAGCCTCGTCGCAAACAAAACATTTAATTAACAAAATTGGCCTCTAAGAGAGAGCAGGGAGTGGTGGGGGAGAGCGGGAGACTGCCCGGGCGCCTCTTAAAGGGGCAGCGCCCGGCGCCCTCCGCGGGCGGCCGCTCGGCGCAGCGCGGCAGGAGCGCAGCCCCGGGGCGGGGGGCGGCCGGAGCCGGGCGGCCGCACTGAGGCCGCGCCGGGGAGGGGGCCGCCGGGCAGCCAGCTCATTTCCCCGGTAATCAGCGGCAAGCTGCTATATTCAGGGAATGCTGTCCCTTTAATTGAACAGGCTAGGTAATTAAATGGCACTTTTCCAATAGGACGTGCTAGGTAAATCTAATAGTTGGTTATTTAATATCACTTTGAAGTCTGCCCACTCAAGCACAATGACAGCACAGGAGCATGTGAACTATTAGCTAGGAAAAAAAAAAAAAAAACAGGATCTCAAAAATTAATTAAATCGCATGCAATTTAGGGGGAACGTTTATCTTGATTTGTCATAACAGAATTAATTCAAGGCCTCCAATTCACTTGGGGGCAGATCTGTTACTCTGAATTAACCAAGCGTAATTTGGCTGTGTTTTTTTTTTTTTTCCTTTTTTTTTCTTCCTCTTCTCTAATGCAGCACTTGCCATTATGCACAGCCCCCCTTTTAAGTATCAATAGCTTCTGGTGCTTTTAAGGTGCTTGGTCTCTAGTTATTCTGAAGTACCTTTAATGGACTTGGCTTTGGGCGTAATTTCTGTGTTGCCTTTCTTTGTTACATTTAATATAGCTGGTGCAGCATTTAGATTAAACGCGGGCAATGTGCAAAAACACGGATTCCTTCTGGATCAGTAGGTCTGGATGTGCATTTTTCTTTACTAGGGCTTGGATATATGTATGTGGACACAAATGTGCACCATGTCGTGCAAGAATCAGAGTGCTTGAATCTGTCTCCGCGATTTTGGATAGCAGTGGAACCTTACTTTGTTAGTACAAGTTGCTAGAGACATGTTTCTGCTGATGTTGAATGTTGAGCAGCAAGATGGGAAACTGGGTTGAGAAGATTTCTTGCTGCTTTCATTCCCACTCTCCTACAGAAAGTTCTGAAAAAAACCTCATCCAAAAAAACCCCACTAACAAAAACCTGGAAGCATTTGGGGGTGGGGGGAATGCTGTGTTGGAAGCACACAGTAGTTAATTTAAGGTGGCTCAGTAAAATGCTGCGAAGTGTAGAAGAGCTGCCTTGTCCGTGCAGGGAACCTCTTGATGTTTGTGATTGATTGCATTGCCCAAATGTTGAAATATTAATGACCTTCTTGGACTGAGGACCCAAAGAGGAAACTGAAACCAATTCTGTCATCACAATTAAAGAGTCCCCTGGCTTTAATTAGCCTGACCTGGGGTATCTCTACCCATTGCTGCAGTTAAAGAGAAAAGAGCCCATTAAAGTCCAGTCTGAGACCGATAGCTACTTAATTGAGCACCTAAAGCCTCAAGCCTTTTAAATCAAATACTGTCCTGGACAGTCCCCCTGGTTAGATAATTAGCTCTCCAGCTTCCCAGAAACCATGCAAAACAACTTTTTCAGTAAAGAATAGTTAATGTGGAAGACTTCCTTTGCTGGTAAGGAGAAATAACTTTTTTTTTTTTTTTAAGATAAAACCTTTTCCTGTTAATGGCATCACAGAGCAAAACCATTCATAACAGTAGAAAAGGAAAAATAAGTTTAATTTTGTTGGTGAGTAATAATGAGCAGTGGAAAGGTATTCTGAGTTTGTAAGTAATTTTTAGGCATTTTAGCAGAAGATTCAGCTAAAGTGGCTTTCCAAAGTAGAGTTGTTCTGGAAACATGCCTGGGGAAAACTTAAAATGTGTGGAAAGCCTCGGGATTAATTTGACTCTGTTTATTAGAATTCACAGACATTCAAGGTGTGGGACCACTCTGGTTCAGAGAGAATGTATAACCAGTGAATGCTTAATGGAAGACAAGAAGTGCAATGAGATCAGCATTTAGAAAGCTGTGTTTTCAGTTGGGTGGTGCAATTTTACAGGGGGACGAAGGGGGTTGTGAGAGATGGCTCACCACGTTCAGATTCTCCTGAACAACTGACATCATCTGTCCATCTTCACCCTTGTGCCCAGCAATGCCCTTGCTGCCATCCCCTTACTCTGGATTGTTGGATCATTGCTCTAGAAATGCAGCAGTGCCTTTCTGCCTCCTCTCACAGCCCTGCCTGTGCAGTGTCTCTAGTGCCAGCTTCATCACTAGTAACAATGGAGGAAGAAAAATGCACATTGCAATGCTTTAGAAGGAACGTTAGTAGATCATGTAACTGTTCGGAACCGGCCTTACTTTGGACGGTGCCCCAGTGATGGACCTTTAGTTTGCAGACAGTTGAGTCCCTTTGGCAGGAGGTCCTGCCAATGTATTAGTTCAGCTTTCTCTTTGTAACCGCTGTGATACTGCAAGAACGTGTCAATGTGTCGTGGATCTCAGACTAATTAGTTTTGAAATGGAGTTTTGATTGAACTCTTCAAATCGATGCTGCTGCAAAATTTGTTTCTCAGCTTCCTATTAAAAGCCATCTTAAGGGGCAGTTTTACTACTCTCTCTGTCGTTCAGTCGATACATTTAATAACAACTTACAGGCTATTTTCAATAAAGTGGCGACAGCAAATTAGTAGTTTGAACATGACAAGCCTCCTCTGCAAGCTCAGGTTCTGAAAATTCAAAGCAATTATTTTTATACAGAGGCACACTGCAATCATTCAGATTACGGGTATTCTGTTGTAATGCGTGTCCTAGGTTGACACAAACAGAATTTTATTACTTTATTTGGACAGGAAGGAGATGCAAATATTAATATTTATTATGACACCAATACGCTAATTTGTAAATCCTATCACTGTGTTTTACATCGTGCAGAAAAGTGGGTCTGTGACCCTGCCAGCTAGTTCAGTTTCCTTTTTTTACTGCAAAATGAATTGTGATAGTCTTTATAAATATTTGTGTCTATTAGAGACTTGTGCAAAAGCAAATAAAGGTTTTTCTAATTCTCGCTAAGGCAGCCTGTAAAAGTAGAACTCAATAATCATTACTGTATTATATTTTGAATCGATGTGTTGTGCCTTTAAATGGATTTGAAGAATTATGTATATATTTTTCTTCACCACTCTTCTGCCTATTCCCCCCTCCCCCCACTGCGTGTGCCCCCCCCCAATGGCAGATGTTGTGGTCTCATTTGATTGCATAGGAAAACTGCAGTGATACAGCAAACACCCAGAGAGATATGATGACAAATGGGTCCAGATCCCGGTAAATTACTTTCTGCTCAAATCGAAATTTCATTCAGTTTGTTGCTAGCAGAGATGAAGTAATCTAAATTGTGGACTCAGGAGCAGATAGAGGGAAGTTGGAGCAAGCATTTCATTATCAAGAGAGAGAGAAGGTTAGGATGAAAGAGATGAGCAGAGGCAAATCTAAAGTGTTGACACCATGATTGAAAAGGTTAACCCATACACATTATATATCAACCTGGATAGCAGAGAGTTTCTAATGGAAACTCTGCACTGATGGAGGTTTACTGGAGTTTCAATACACTGAGCATGATGTCTTCTTAGATATACAATCAAATCCTCTTAACCCTTTTGATGACTCATATCTCAAGATATGATTAAAGTACAAAAGAGTTCTTCATATAATTTCAAGGACACAATGCATTTAAACTCCAGTCATGAATTGTATCTTTTTTTTATGATGAACCCAGTAATCTGATAAAATGTGTGTAGTACAGAATTGTTTGTGTTTCTAGAGGTGTAAGTCAATATTTCTGATTAAATCCTGTGTAACCACATCCAAGGTAAGGTGAAGCTACCAGTTGTTACACAAAAATATACTTTTTCATATTATGAAACATAAGCAAGTTGGAAGACGGGGGTCAGAAGTCTAAAATAGTTGTGTAATAAACCACGGCAGTGAAGTGCAAAAATGCTTCGAGCCTTCCGTGTAATAAATTATTCACGATCATCACCTCTGTTTCAGGTTATTTGGAAATAGTGGTGCTTGCAGTGCCTGTGGACAGTCCATTCCTGCTAGTGAGCTGGTCATGAGGGCACAGGGCAATGTCTATCATCTTAAGGTGAGAGGTTTTTTCTGTGTACTTTCATTTTTAGCAGCTGATCAGTACTACGATGCCTCTTTAGGGTAAAACCTGCATCTGCTTATGAATGAAATGCAAAATAATAACTAGAAGGAGTATCTATTGTAAAGCTTTCCTTAGTACGTAGCTTTGTTCTCTCGTAATTGGTAAAACTCTGCTTGAGTTATGTACTGCATAGTCCCAACAGGTGAGACTAATGCCATATTTGGAGGTACTAGAAACCAGGCAGCTCCATATCTCACCTGCACTTGCAGTCTCTGAAGTGTAATTTTCCAACCTGCAGCATACTTAATTTGTGCTGTGGTTTCACTTGCTGTCTCTTTCCCTTCCCAGTGTTTTACATGCTCTACCTGCCGGAATCGCCTGGTCCCCGGAGATCGGTTTCACTACATCAATGGCAGTTTATTTTGTGAACATGATAGACCTACAGCTCTCATCAATGGCCATTTGAATTCACTTCAGAGTAATCCACTACTGCCAGACCAGAAGGTGAATACTCCACAATTACTAGTAAGCTTTCTTAGAGCTAAATGAAGATCAATTTCTTCCCATTCTCATAGTGGACATTCCCTACCCCTGCAAAGAGACCTTTAAGTAGCTGAACTTAGCTGAAGTTATTTAGGCACAGGGCGTGGGGAGAAAACGGTAACCTTTAAATATGACCAACAGGGTGAGTCAGTTTATTTTGGTTTGGGCACGTGCATCTGTACAGATGTTGAACTCCTTATGTACAAAGCAGAATGGAGAGCATACATTAATACAAACTTCTAAGAAAGAGAAGTATTTTATTTTATATTCTTGAAATTAAGGACTACAAGAAAGCAGGTTTCTGAGGGAGGAAAATTAGATCCTTTAATATGGAAATAAATGTCTTGTGAAGAGAAGGTTCCTGGACTAAACTAATGTATTCATTTTAATATTAAGATTTTAGTTGAGGAAGCATGCTGAGGTACTCTTTCAGAAGTATTTTCTTGCCTATTTTGTGTGTTATAAGTCAGATTTTAAAACCAAAGTGCTATTTTCTTATTGTTCCATAACACTAATAGCTCAGCTAGAGACTGTGTATCTCTGTGGTTGATAGTTTTGGTTCCTACCTAAATGAGTAAATAATGACTGTACAGATCATAGAGTGAAGAAGAAAAAAAATTTCTGATCAACAGTTGTCTTGTAACTCTGCAGCTAGATAGTTTTAGATGTATTTTAATCTTCTTAATCAGTCCTAAAGCTATGCAAGTGAGTGCATTTTGATAACTGCTGTGCCTAATTTGTAACAATTACTGTCAACCTTGAGTTAAGAGACTGTTCATTCCACCCTGGTCCAGAAAAGAGTGGATGTATGACTCTTGCACATAATTTTATTCACATCATATTTCATACTGATTATGTATTGATGACATTGATTCATTTACTCTTTACAGCGCCACTTGCATGGATATTAAATCTTATTGACCACAGATGAATTTTAATTTCAGATTGGTGATAGATTTTTCCATCAGCTCTGATAGTATATTTGACTTTTTCATCATTAACCCAGGCAATCACACAGCGCTGAGTTATTGCGATGAAACAAAAAGTGCACACTTCAGTTGGTAATTCTTTATAGATTTACAATAGGAACTTCATTAATGTCTGTAAGGATCACAAAAAATAACATTTATCTGCAAGTAGGAATTCGGAAGATTAAAAAAAAAATCTGGGACAAATGCTGGGCTGATGTATTCTGTAGTGTACAGGATATTTTGTAGTGCTTTTAGTCAGTGGAGAAATATGTCCGAGAAAACAGAAACTGTTCTTTAATTTACATGATTTTGGGGGGGGGTTGTGTTGCTACATTTCAATATCTGTGTTTGCTTTTTTATTTCTGTGCATAAATTTACTGATTAATTTTAAGTATTCTTTCAAGTCTTATACTGTGAATGTAATTACATCAAAATAAAGCATGGACCTTTTTTATTTACTTAATTTGTCAATCGAGGTGATGAGAGAATTGAGTACAAAAATGCTACATAGTTAGGCAGAACAAAGATAATTAAGATTTGAAGAGAATGTGCAGCCTCTTCTCAAGGCAGTACAAATACAGTTAAAGATTCATAGATTTATACTGTTGTGAATTTTAATGAAACAAATCTGTAATATAGACTAGCTAGCAGTGATTGTGTTAAATGAATATTTATAGGTATCCCATTTCAAAATATAGGTAAAACCATTCATCTTTATACACTGCAGTAAAAGGTTAACCATTCTGAGAATGGTTTATCCACTTGTCTCCTACGAATGTAAAGTTTAATGTAACTTCAAAGAGGTGTCTAAATTGTCATTTAGTTTTATCAGTTTCTTTCTCTGCCTTAGCAAAACATAAAAATGATTTAGTTGCAGTAAAAGCAGCAGACATGATGAGGAACACAGACCATGGAAAAGAGAAGTAAAACAGGGCTGGGCTTGCTGAGCTCGTGGCCGCGGGTACCTGGTGGGAGAAGGGTTTTGGTGGCCACTGTCACTGACTGGAAGTGGCACTGCTGAGGCCAGAGCTGAGGCAGAGGAGCAGCTCTTGGGGAGAAGGGTGAGGGGACACGTAGGCTGAGGGGTTTTTCTTTATAACACAATCTCTCTAGAAATTGTTCTAACTTCTCCTGCTGGTTTTCAGAGGGAATTGCAGAGCACCGAAACTCCAGAAAACAAACACAGTTAGAGATAAGTTGGTAATTCATGTATTTGTCAGGATTTGGGAACTTTGGAAGCTACAGGGGCAGTAGCTAAGAGAGTTATGTTTTATATTTTGCTTTTTTAACAGTCTGAAGATTTTAACATCAGAGATGCTTTCCAGAAAGCTGCATGTTTTAGGGCCACTGATCAAAAATATTCTTCCACTGTAACAGAGTTGCCTGTAACAGATACTTCTTATTAAACATTATCAATCAGTCATTTTCCATGTTATTCTATCATTAGAGATTACAGAGACAGCAGAATATCCACAGCTTCATTTTTTTGTTTGTTTGTTTATTTTTAAAATTTATTTAACCAAAGAGATTGAGACACTCCCAGCTTTAAAACACATTTTTGTTGTGCATATGAAGGTGACAGTTAGGAACTTACTCTTGTCTCATTGCAGTTTGCAGGTGACTGGGGCAGGCAGGAAAGGTTGCATGGCCTGTAACTTAGTTTAAAAACCTGTTTGTTTTTTTTTTTTAAGGAGGAGAGATATTTGCCATTCCTGCCTTTTGCCTCCCTGAGGCAATTCACACATGTAAATTATAACTTCGCATCACTTTCCCTGTAGATGAAAAAAGCTCTGTTTTCTCTAAACTCAGTCCTGCTTGCCTGCAGAGTGCAAGTTTAGTTTGTGATGTCCTATGTGCCGTTTCATTTGAAGGGGCTGTATTGTCAAGAATTCTCTGCTTTTTTTGTAGTATTCCTGTAGTATTTCTTGCTTGCAACAGTATTACCACCTACTAAAAGTGTAAATTTTTCACTGGTGGGAAATGTTTGTAACAAATACTTGTCTTCAGCGTCTATAATTTTAAATAAAGTATGAGTTACACTCCGTCTCTTAGAGAAGATCTTAAAAATCTTCTAGTTTACAGATCACTCAACAATTCCCTTGTAGTTACATAATTGGTGTTGTCTGTGTCCATAGTAGAAGATATTTGATGCTCATTTATTAAATATGCTTGCTGGCTGCTCCCTAATCTTTGTTCTGGACAGACAAATTACCTTTCTCACACTGAGCTTTGGCTCTGGGGAATTAAACCTCCAAGCCTCTACTACTTTAATTAGCTTGAAAGTGGGGGGTTGCAGTTACTAATAGACCTCAGGCTTTTAGTAACTTAGAGAAAGGGTGAAAAAAGAACTTCCTGGGAAGCGCAAAATGTCATTTAAAAGCCATAAAAATCCAATATATATTATTTCATTTTGGTAATTGCAAACAGATTGTATTTGAAGACTATGGATGATCATTCCTATTTTATCTGTGAAAGTTTAGATTTTTATTGAGTTAGACACTTTTAATTATCACAATTCATTAACACCAGTATGAAAGCACGTTTGACTTCATATATTAAAATGTTCGTGTAACGTTAACTAACGTACCAGATGAGGAATTTAAATGGGAGGGGGGAATCCTGAAATATCTATATTTAGCTCTTGTGCAATGCAGCATATTAACCAAAGTTGCCTTGGGAGGATATTGGCTGTACTTCATATTTGCTTTACACACTATTTCTTCCAATTACAAGATCATATTACTCGTTTCTTCAAAGGCATGGCGTAATGGCTCTTCCCTTTCAAACAGGGCCCAGAAAAACCACCTTATTCACTGTATGATTTGTTACCAGAAAGTACACTTACTTCTTGTTGTAGTCTCTTTTTTTCATGTCTGCTTTCTCTAGTAGTGAAACTGTGAAAAATGTTTGCTTTTTGCTATATAAAATTGAAACGTTAGCAGTATGACTGGACAGTGCAGAAAGCCTTAATCAAGTCACAGTTGGAAAGTAGTCTAATAAAAAAGAGATTAGTGAATAGGGAAAAACAAAAGCAGTCATGTTGTAGTTTCCTATCTCACATTTAGCTAAGATACCCATTTTTATTTCTTACAGGTCTGCTAAAAGGTCAGAGTAATGCAGAATGCGTGCCTTCATCTCAAATTTTGTTCATCACAGATGGATCCCATGTCTCCAAGTAGACAAGTCACCTTTGTAGCTAGCATCAATGCCAGCTCCATACCATTGCACCTTCTTTATTCTTGATTGCCCTTCCCACATTTATTGGTGTATTAAAATGACTGAATATGAACATTAAGGACTCCATGAACCTGGGCTAATGGGAGACTGTAGAGAAAATGAAAAAAGATCCACCGGAGGACATCTTGGGGGGGTGGGTGGGTGGGGAAGATGACTAATGAAGCTAATTAAAAGCATTGAAATCTGCTTTCTACCCTCATTAACAATTAGCAGGGCACCGGCCAGTTTGTACCCTGTGTTTTACCTTAACAACATTCTATTTGCTCTTTGTATATTTAAGTGTTGTAAGGAAATGTGTTTCAATCAAACTGAACATGAGATAAAGATGTGGCTTTTGTGATATTCTATCACAAACACTTTTATTGTATCTCTGTAAAATACAATGTATGTATGCATGTAAGTGTTTTTGTCCTAATGTTGCTACTTCCCATGGCAAAAAAAAGAAAAAGTCAGGCTCATAGCAGCTACTGTGTAGAAATTTTCACCTACTTCTAATTTGCTGAATGAAGAAAAATCTTTTATTTGTGATATTTTCAGAGACATTTGCTCTAGTATGGTGTATTTAAATAATAAAAAGTAAAACAAAACTGAGTATGGGTTTTAGAAGCTTTGCGCTTTTTTTAAATTACATTCAGAACATTCTGCAACTTCATCTTACATAGTTGTTACCTTAATTGTCAATTACCTTTAAAAGTAGCTTTTTGGTTTGGATTTTTTCTTTTGTCCTATGCCAGGAAAGACTCTGCTAAACTACTTGACTATGTTACTTGTGGCAAGGAGAACGAGGACTACTTCAATTTTTATTTTTTTTTTTTTCATGGAGATTCTTAATTCTGGTAACAGCAAGTACATTATAATTCCTGTTGCAGTGAATTACAGCACACACAGAGGTACTGTGGTCTCTTTCTTTCCAGTGTCTTCTGTGTTAAGGATATGCCTGTGTCTCTGAGCATGCAAGCATAAGAGAGGGTATGAATATACCATAAGAGGTCAGAAAAATGAAAGCCAACACGAGGTCTGTACCTCATGGTGAGCACTAGAATTGAGCGCTCGTAAAAAGGAATACAATAGCAATTCTGAGATGAACAACATAAAGTTGTGTTTGCTGGGGTAAAAGACCAACTTTTTTAACACTGATAGTCTTAAGGAAAGAAAAACCTGTTTTGTGGGCTGTTTCTGAGAACTAGTTGATCTCAAAATATGATCTGTTCTCTGAAAACAAACAAACAAAAACCACCTCCCTGTAAAGCAGCAGAGCCATCTCCAAGCTTAGAACGGGAACAGCTTCATTTTGCACATTTTTCCCGTTCGCTGTTTTGTGGTAGATCTGTGCCAGAATACTTTTGAGAAAAAAAAATAAATCTGACTTCTCATTTGTAGCAAGAATACTAACATGGATCTGTGGCTGGCCACTGTATTCCTTCAGTCAGGAGCCTGCAAGCAACGAATCTGCCTTTGCTGCAATTCAAAGCAAATCAATATTAAGAAATACGCTGCTTTTATAGGAAACTAATACATTCACAACATATGACTTTGTTTAATTCTGTTTTTGAGAAGGTGTTCACTGCTCAGCTGCTTGGTTATGGAGTGAGCTTGACTTATTTTTGTTGTGATGCCAATACACAAAAAGCTGATTTATAGATTTATCTGTCTAAACAACCAACAGCAGATATTTTTGTTTCAGATTCCACTTCATGACCTCTAGTGTATTGGAGGGCTGCTGAATTTTTTCTTTTAACACTTCAGTGCTTGAGGAAGAAGCACTGTTTCAGAGAAGAGAAAATGTAGCAATGTACAGTATCAGACAGTAAAGACAAAAGCCTACTTGCATAACATATAAAGCACTACATAAATGACACTATGTATGACTTTTAATTAAATGCACTTGTGAGTATTTTAAATAAGTTTCTAAGCTTTTTGATCTGGCATTAAAGTCTTCAGTCCTGCAAATTGTGCTGCTTCAATATCTTTGAAAAGACACTTGAAGTCATATGAATATAGAATTCAAGTATTAGTGAGACTGTAGATATCTTCTTATATTCTTTCAGTATAAGCACTCAAGGTACAGTGTTTAAATCTAACATGTACAGATTTTTGGTTGTCCAATATAACCTAGAAGTGCTAAGAAGATAGCTAATAACTTCTGGTAAGTAATGTAGTAGAGCATTTAGTGATGTAGAGGTTGAAGTTCATTAACAGCTTTAAATAAACTATTATATGACTCATTTGTAAAGCACAGCTACCTATTTAATAGCTTACTTTAAAAGCATTTCTTAAGTTGCAGACCTATAAGATTACAAATGTCACTCATGTTAGCATAATCCACATGCAAGTGATGAAGCCTTTGCTTTGATGTGCTAAATTGCAGGAGGACTAATGGAGCTATGAATATACAATAGAACATATTTAAGTAGTATTCTTGCTTTAGGTAAAACACTTTCTTGAAACCGGGAGGCATTTCACACAATGAAATGGGCTGTAATGGGGACGGTAGGTGTGGGCAGAAGGCGACTGGAAACACTTAGATTTGTCCTTATGTGAAAATTCACTTCTTTTTAAGGAGATCTGTAAAGAAAAACACATACTTGTTCACCTTTTATCACATGTACCTGCTGCACTGAGGCTGAAATACAACCTTTGCGTTTAGTTCTGCTGAAAAGTCAAATAATCATTCAGTAAGAGCTTCCTTTACTTTCAAAAATGAATGCTGTTAAAAAAAGAATCAAAGGAAATATTACTAATCTGAAATCATCCTCATGAACCTGGATAAAATGCTCTGTCTATACTGCATCTAAACATCTCAATCATATAAATTGTCACTCTTATTAATGAAACAATTTTGTAAAAAGATTGCCCTCTAAATGGGTTTAATGTTTTTACCTATCCAGCTGTCTGGTTACAAGATTTACGCATCCTGGCAGGCAGTGGGACATTAAGCCTTTCCAAACCAAATTCTGTTTGCAACAAGATACTGTCTTTTCAGTCCTACATGATTTATCTTTAAATATTTTAACAGGTTATGCAGTATCTTATGAAATATAAAATGGGAATGTCTTAACAAAATGAAGCCTATGAAATTAAGTCACATCTTCAGAATATTAACCACCCTGAGTTTGTCTCCCTTTTTACTTGTTAACACTGATAAAATTTGCATCACCTAACATCAGGGTAAATACTAAAAAACCCCCAAAACTCACATACTGGCAGAGTATGCCTTCCTGTCAAGGTGGTGGGGTCACCACTCCTGGAAGTGTTTAAGGATAAAGACTGGACATGGCACCGAGTGCCACAGTCTGTTTGACATGGTGGGGTTCAGTTTGACTCGATAATCTCAGAGATCTTTTCTAACCTGGTTCTGTGATTCCAAAAGATAATTTCAATTTAAATAGTTTATCGAAGTATTTTCCTGGTAGTTGTATGTGAAGTGTGCAGCTTTTTGCAAGTGTCTATTCTGAACAGCTGTATGAAAAAATCAAATTGAGATTAGGAAATCTATGTGTACACATTTTTTAAAGTATTACATTTAATCAGTGTGAAATTGTGTTCTGGGTTTGATGGCACTGCCTGAGACTCCTGTACATGCAGTACCAGATAACCCTTGTTGCTGCTTGTTACTGTTCCTACCAGGTGTATGCCTATTGTCAGCCCGGCTAAGCCACAGACAAGCTTATTACAATTAAATAGCAATTTGTTTCTATGAAACTGCAATTAAAGTATTACTGATCAGCCATTTTAGATTGGCAGTGCTGTGACTGCACGTTAAACAGAGGAGCTCTCGATTCCGTTCTGCAGTTGGAGAGGCGAGTGAGGTGTAACACGCTCACCTCTGTCCCTTGTCAAGCTGGAAGTATGAGTCCTTGGTGAAGTGCTCTGATCTCATCACCAACACGCTGAGAGCGACGACAAGTCAGGGCTGATCTCTGCAAGTTGAACTTGCAGCTTACAGGACCTGAAGTTATTGCTGTTTCTGTTCCTGTATAAGCAGGGATGTGTACACTTCCTACGGGGATGTTTTCAGCTCCAGATTGATTCTGTTGAGAATGGACGGCGAGTTGTGGGCCCCAAGCCAATAACGTTCTGCAGGTCCTGACTTGTTAGAGCTGTGTAAACAGGGCTACTATAGCTCCTTAATCATAACTAATAAAAGACTAGAAGAAAGCAATCAATTACCTTAGAAGTTTGTTTGGTTTGGTTTTTTTAATAAAAAGCAGAAGTTTATCTGACACGATGATTACTTTGACGCTCTTACAAGGGATGAGAGTTTAAAGCAATCCGATGGGCTTACCTGTGTGCACCTGGGGTTTGCTGGCAACTATTTGTTTGTGATGTTCCTGGGAAGCCACAGTGCTCCTGCCCCTGGGCCTCACAGAACCCACCAGCCACTGCCTGGAGTCCCTGGCCAAGCTTGTGCTGTTCCTGGTTGACTTGAAATCTGAAATGTAAATTTTTGGTGCAAATGACAAACTCGTTTGTAAGAACTCAGAGAGGAATTAACTTTGTAGTGGTAATTTTGTTTTTTAATTATCACCATATTTTAACAAAGTCTGAGACGTGAACTTTAGTTCCTGCAGAGTGAAGGCTGTAGACATGCTGGTTCCTCTGCCAGAGGGGATGACATCACACCTGTGGCATGCATGAGATAAGCATTGCTGCATTTAGGCACAGATTCTTGTCTCTGAGAGATGTTCCTTGTGGGGGTGAAGGCTGGGGTCCTGCAGTATGACCCATGGGGTGGGTGATTGCTGCTGGGGAAACTGCTGCAGGTTTGCCGGTCAGGTGACACACGGATAACAAATGCCACCTGAGCAGCACTTGGCTCCTGGCAAATGGCAGGTAAAATGCCTGTGCTCAAACCTAAGTGAAAATGGCCCAGCTGACAGTAATTCATTCACCCTGGTAGAGTGGTCTTATGTCTGAGCCCAAGGCTTGAAAACAGCCCTGTTTACTCCAGACAGACGCTACTGTGTTGAGGGATTTTTTTCTTCCTTCCTCTGTGGGTATTTTTTAATGAATTCTGTTGTTGTGCTTCTTTTAACAGTAGTTCTAGCATTAAGCTCACGGAAATGTTTTTGGTGTGCAGGAGGCTGCACAGTTCAGAGGGGGGGCAGTAAGGCACAAGGGGGTGTTGGGGGTGGCTCCCCAGAGGCTTTTTTACCCCACTCACCTGTAGCTTGTCCACTGAAGGCCCCTGAAGGCTCTGAGGGGGCTCAGGCCCCCGAAGGGCCAGTCCTGAAAAGGGCCTGGGCTTTCAAACAGCAGAGCATGCACCCCAGGAAGGCTGGAAATTTTCATAGGTGCTAACTTTCAGCAAATGTAAGCTGAAAGTTCTCTCCTATTCATCGTTGTAATGGAGACCTTGTAGACCATTGTGCTGTTTTGTTCCCGTGTGTAATACTGCTCTTACGCTTTTGAGATCATTTTATCTTCTTAAATCAGTTCTCTGCTACATTATTCACCTGAGCTTACAAATGCTGACGCTTGAAAATTGATTTTATTTTTAATTCTCAAAATGTTTAAAAAAGATGTTTTGCTTTTTAAAATTGTTTTTATTCACTGCTATGTATTTACCTTTAAAAACCAACATCAAAACAAAAACCCTCAACAAATTTGTTGAAACAGTCCTACAAACTGTAGCGTTAAGACTGAAATTAGGCTTGAGACATGCCTGCCCAGAGATTTTTTTTTTTTTGAGAGAGTATAGTGGAGAGAAAATGAACATTTTGAAAAAAGCTGTTCTTCCTGGTTGGCTGCTGGCCCCAGTGAAGCTGCCTGTGAGGAGGGCGCCGTGCTGCCGACCACAGTGGGATGGGCAGCATGAAAGGAGCCCCCAGAGCCAGAGCCTGCCCCGCTGCCTTTCCCAGCACTGCTGAGGGGTCCCCTCAGGTGCCCAGCGTGTCCTTTGCTCCCGGTGGTGGCTGCTGAGCAAGCCAAAGCTCTCCCCGTGCAGTCAGATTCCTCTGCAGCTGAACCAGACCATGTTTCTTTCTCACATTTGTTGGAATATGCTGTTAATTACATTTTGAAATATCCATATACTTTTCCTCTTAGGAGATCTTAGGAGCAAGGTTCTTGCTAACAACTTCTGTGGTTCACCATAACCTCTCAGAATAATCATTGCTTCCATTGAACCTATGCCAGTTGTTTTGTTAAACTGAGTTGAGAGAACGGGGCCTATGTTAATTCTCGAAAGGCAAGAGATTGCCCTGTGATTTGGGGAAATCTGGATTGCTTACAATATGAATAAATGAACAAGGCAGATATTAACTTTACACCTGACTTCAATTTCTTGGAGCAGTGAAGAAATGTCCAGTAGGAGGGTAAAAATCCAGCTAAAACTCATAACCCAGCCATTAATAGGCTAACTTCATTATGCTGTAAAATCTTCAGCTGCTTATAGAAAACAAAGGGGCAACGAATGCGGTATTTGTCTTTTATTCTTAGAAAAAACCGTTAAGATCAAACGGCCCCTAAAAGACTGAGCTGATATGCATCCCACTTACATATTTTTGGATATCGTCTGATATTCATTCCACTGATGTATTTGATAGGTAATTATATCAACCATATTGAGATGCTGATAGCAAAGAGTGGAAGACTTCAGTGTCTTGCCATAAAGCTTATACCCCTTGTTACTGAACTCTCATCACACTTGAGATCTGCAGCAATCATTTGAAAGCTGTAGTTGGTATTTTTGTGCTTATGCCACATTTAAAAATTATTATTCTTGCTTCATCAGTTAGTCTTTTTAGCTGACTTGAAAAAAAAGCATATTGCAAATGAGCTACTATTCTTATTTGTTGTTTTAAGAAGGGTAAGCACTGAAGTATTCAAATGGAACAGATTATACCTTTAATTACATCCAAACAGGATGCTGAGCTGATTTTTCTATTTTCCGTTTAATTGCTATAGTTCAAAAAGATATTGCAAATTTGTAGATGAATTATTTAAGCATAGCCTTCTGGCCTCTGTGTTCACGGGAGAGACCAAACGGGGGGGGCGGGGGGGGGAGAAAACAGAATTTAAAGGGGAAAATTACCACTTCCTTCTTTAAGAAAAAAGCTTGAATAAAACATCCTGAGGGAAGTATTTACCTGGACAGATATTTTAGGCTTCATGGGAGCATCTTGGGACTCCATGGGATTTGTTTGTATCCCACCAACCACAGCAGGTGCCCGACTCCTGAGGGCCTCCCTGTCTCGTGCCATGGGTACAAAAGTGCTGTTTCTTCTCCAACCTGCTCCTTGGTGACTGTGCTGCTTCACAGACACCATCCCAACCAGCCACCCTTTTCATGGATGTGCCTAAGCTCCGTTCTCCTACGTACAAAATGAGAATAATGAAAGCAAGCACAATTCATCACTTCTTAAACTAAATATATTTCCATTTTGTTTGCATGTGCATGTGTATATATCATTCACCGTATATATTTTGAATATGTACAATGACATTACAGCCAGTGATAAATCCTACTCACTTACTATATGTGTTATTTGCTGCAACATTAAACTCAGTGAGAATTTTATATGTAACTTGTACCGAAACGAAATATATTGTGAAACTGATGCACTGTTGTAAACAAGAACATCACTCCCTGCTTCAACACAGTCGAAGATGGCAGCTTGTGTGGCAATTCTTTTGTAAACAACTGCAGACATTCCAAAGAATAAGCCAGTTAATTACATTTTTAATGATGTTTTTTGAAAATAGTATTCTTGGAGGGGGAAACCCCCCGATCTATAAACCACCAAGAAAAGTAAACCTAAAGCCTCTACTGTATAAAGAAATGCTGTCAGTGAAAAACTGGACTCTGCTGGGCGCAGGTCTTTTGCACCCCCCCCATCTTAATTTTTTTCTTCTGTGGAACTTGCCTGTGTGAAGTACTTTTTTATAGCTCCACTGTGAATTCAAAGAAAGATGACACTGGCACAATCTATTTTTTTTTTGGTGGATTATCTTATTTCATTATTTTCAGTACTGCTAAGTATGTGCTACCCACTTAGAGAGCTGATGTGGTGCATAGCAAAGCTCAAGATGTCCTCTTAAATACACAAAGCTTATGCAAGGCCGTGACACAAGTAGGTTTTAAACATCAGCAGTGTTGGCAGCTCTGAAGGGCTGACACCATACAGCCTTGCCGACACGTCACAGGTTACAGGGAGAGATTCAGGAAGAAACTGAACTAACCAGAGTAAGACTAGGACACAACTTTTATTGATGAAGTTCAGGGGAAAGAGGCACCAGGGGCAGCTGTATTAATCCCATAATAACTTGAAATATAATCGGTACATTGCTGCAGGGATGGCTAGGAAGGCAGGGAGGTGGAGGTGTCAGGGTTTAAGTTCACAGGCTTTCCCAGTTCATTAAAAAGTGAATCAATCAGAAAAACAGGCTGGCTTTTCAAAGGCTGGCAGTTGTGAACGGGCTTCGGACGTTGGGAGGAACACAGATGGTGAGCCCAGCCTCCAGTGCAGGGGCTGCTGGAGCTCCCCAGCCATTCATTTGAGGAGACGGCTGTGTTTTACCCTGCTCAAGCCAGTAAAATGTGTTATAATGTGCTAGGGGAGATTCTGGCTGGATTCTGAGAACTTAAAAGCTAGGCAGTGTTGGTGCTGTGGGCCATATTAAGGTGACGCTGATAGATGTTTATAAAGGGAAAAAAGTTTTGTTCTATAATTTCTAGAGTGGTGGTGTAACCAGCAGGCAAATGGGCAGAAGGAGTCTGCCTACAGGACCCCTCTTTGTAGGCAGCTGGTGTAGTAATTAGCTCATTACTATTAATTTTTGCCATCCCTGGATTGATCAATGATGTATTTAAGAAAAAAAAAACCAAAGTGGAATCTGTATGTCTGGATCTGGCATCTCCTAC
This sequence comes from Nicator chloris, assembly GCA_013400495.1. NCBI lineage: Eukaryota > Metazoa > Chordata > Aves > Passeriformes > Pycnonotidae > Nicator > Nicator chloris. Next base: position 169,265 of record WAAE01004363.1, read on the forward strand.
ATCCTTTTGATGAAGCTGGTGTATGTACACAGACCAGAGAACATCCTTGGAGAATGAGCTTACTCACACCCACAGGCACTCAAAGGTTTAGGACAGAATGCCCTGTATTTAAATAGGACTCATGACTTTTTAATTACTGCACAGTGCAACAGGGCTCAGAGAACACATGGTTGTCCAAACTGGTGTGCTGTGATTGCTCACCAGTGGTGTGGGAGTGCACTTAACCAGTGGTCTGTAGCTCACCTGAGAATCAGCACCCACCACAGGCACAGGGAGGAACACTGACAGACAGACAGAACTTCCACAGGAACCTCAGCCCTGTGTTGGGAAGATGGTATGAAAAGAGCTGTGTCCTATGGATGACTGATGCAGGCTGAAGAACATCCATGTTAGAAGGCAGCAGTGTCAGTGGGACCTGACAGCTCCTTAGAGGGAAGCCCGTCCCTCTGTGGACATCTTTGCTGGAATGTGAGCCCGTATCTTCCTCTGCCCCCTTGTACCGATTATATTTCAAGTTATTATGGGATTAATACAGCTGCCCCTGGTGCCTCTTTCCCCTGAACTTCATCAATAAAAGTTGTGTCCTAGTCTTACTCTGGTTAGTTCAGTTTCTTCCTGAAACTGAAAAAAAAAACAACAAACCATGCTTACAATGGGCCAGGGACTGCCCTCAGTTTAATTAATAGTTCCACTGATTGCTGGAGGAGCTGTGGAGAAGGGCAAAGACATACTTGTCAGTGTTACAGTTAAGAGAGGCAGGCTCTTTTTTTTTGTCATTTCCTTTAAAATAATTTTTGCTTTCTAAGATGTTTATAACAACATGAACAACTCAGCAGACCTATTATTCAGCAAATATTCACAGCATATATTTGTCAAGGGCATATTTTAATCCCCCCTGCCCAGCTTCACTGTAAGTTACTTTGGACTAGCAAAGAATTTGATTAGTCATAGCCTGAACCTCTCCATATCTCTACAATGTGGTTTAAAGCACAAACCAGGCTGCTTCCACACCTCTCTTCTTGCATTCATAGGTCTTTCCAAGCACTATCCTGAACCACAGCCCAAGCCCAGTGAGTAGAAAACCCACCTGCTGGTTTAATTTTATTTTCTTGTTTAGCGTCAGTTTCAAGCACTTCCCAAAATGATCATTTGTCTAAATGTTAATTTCCTCTTCCATTCTCCTTCATCTCAATGCCTGGCTCAGCCTTGCTTGTGTGTCAGCCTGCTCTGAGGACTCATGTTCAAACGGATTTGGCTGGAATGCTAACGTGGCTGGGAGCTGGCACTCATGCAGGGCTTGGGGCAGCTTGTAGTGGCCTGACCTGTTTTTACTGAATCAGTTCCAGTTCAGCAGAACTGGGTCAGACTACCTTCAGCCATGTCGATCCAGAGCTTCACAAGAACTTGCCACTTTGGCAAAG
>WAAE01004363.1:175685-272856 GCA_013400495.1 Nicator chloris
CTGTGATTCAGCTGAGACGGCAACAAGAATTGCTGTATTGGACAAATTCCTCACTGTTTGACATTTGGGATCTTATGAAATGTTAGAGAATACTTTAAACTATGCAAATTAATATTTTCTTACAGTATATTTGGCTGTGTTCCTGGCCTGTATTATTTGTCTGTGTTGGATACCTACATCTCCAGCAGATATTCAGTCCTTAAAAGGGGTTGGCTTTTATTTTATTCTATTTATTTTTCTGCCATCTTATATTCTAAAGAGATGTAATGGATTAGCCCAGATATGTTTCATGTTGTGAGGAGAGGGAAGGAAATAGCCTGAAAATCGTTTACAGTTCAACACTGAGCTGGTATTTGTGAAGATGAAAACTTACTCCACAGCATTTTTACCTTGTGATTTGGATTCCATGGAGCAACAATCAGCTTCAAAAATCTCGTCATGATGCTGTTTTCAAAGTCAAATTAGGAGCGTCAGTGAGAACACACCACCCCCAAGTGGCTCCCCTCCAGCTTCATAACCCCAATTTATTTTTGACATTGCACCATAAGACTGAAATGATTAATCTATAATAGATTATCTCACAAATCTGCAACAGAAGAACAGAGGATATGATTTACTCAGGATTTGGCACACTGGCAATGGCATGTCACAGCAAAGGGTTTAATGAATAACATACAACAGAAAAACAAACTGGGGAAAGGCTGGGCTATTGCAGAGGGACTTCACTGTGGTGCCAGGAACCCACCAACCCAACAGCTGCATTGACCACTGACCACTTGACTTTCCATTAATATTTGAGCAAATAATTTCCACTGGCTTTCCAGAAAGACTTCTCTAAGTGTAGATGTTCCTCACAGGCTGCCTTGAGCTTGCATTTCATAAGTGCTAAGTACCTATAAAATAGAATGAGAGGTGCTTACCCTACCTTTGTGGTTGTCATGTGGGGTCACATGATTTGTGTCATGGAACTGCAAAGTGTAGTTATTTGTGAAAAGTGTTGAATTCCTGGGGGAAACACAAACAATGGAATGGCTATACCATGGTCTTGTGCTACTGAATGCTCACCTTAATTCCTGGGAGTAAAGGATCTTTGTGTGGAACCTCCTGCACAATTTACTGTATTGGGAAGCATTTACCATGGATAAATTTCAGCCTATGCAATTCTGTTAAAAAGGGCAGCATATTTTTTTCTGGGACATGGCTACCCTTTGCACCAAACTTAGAAGCCAAAAGCCATCATAAAAAATCAGAGTAACATCCAAGTTCACAGGCACCATTTACTGGTGACACTAAAAATGTATTTGCCAGTTAAAAAAAGTTATTGTCCTTTACTGTCATTTTACAAATTGACTAGGAACACTAGAAACTTCAGAAAAAACTCTCTCTCACCTATCTGACCTTGGCCAAATGCTGAAGAGCAACCATCAACCTGAGAGCGGGACACTGAAAAATACAGGGCAGAGTAAAGCATCATTGTACTGTTATTGCCATTCAATGACACCTTCCCTCTGTAAAATCTCCAATTATCTTTTTACAGTATTTCCTTATTTACTAAGTAACCTGGGATAAATATGTTGCTCTAACCTTGATTTCTGCTGTTTTCAGGGAGATTTACCTGCCAGTCCAGGCTGTCTTTTCTGGCATCAGAAGCTGAGCGAAGTTCTCAGTGTAGTAACAGGTTTTATTAGTCTGCAATGCCCCTTCCCTTGACCTGTTTGGACTTCTCTTTGCTAGTGCTTCTGTCAATCCTAGGCTTTCTGTGTGGGGCCAGTGAAGGTCTCAGATTCTAGACACTTTGGCCAGAACCAAGACTATTAATTTATTTGCGTGCGCCATCAAGCATCAATTATCTTTAAATTGTTGGCCAAAGGCAAAAGGGCAAGTCAGTGCTATGTGTCATGGAACTGCAGGATGCTGGCAGCAGGGTGTGTCTAGAGAGGCTGTGGGGCCAGAGAACTGCCCCATGAGCCAGCACTGTTGACAGACAGCTGTGACACACAACATCAAGACACCTCTATGCTGTAATCTCCCGCCCATCAAGAGGAGATGTTAACAGTTTCACACAGCTGTGGTTTTGTCCCAGAGGTGAGGTCTTTGCTTCTGTTGGTGTGTCTGGGTGATGGCAACTTTTCCCCTTCAGTCTAATGGCTCAACAGATGAAGCTTGCCAAGGTAGTGCTGACACTATCCAGCTTCTGCAGCAATGGACAACACAGCAGTGGACAACATGGGAAAGTAAAACAATATAGGAAAATAGGGATGCTGCTGCCACAAATCCTGAGAAGCCTGAATTTAAATCCCTCCTCCTCCCTCTGTTGAGGCCATGCTCCTCCCCTAGAGGCATCAGAAATTGGGTCTTTCCCTCACACTCACCCAAGGTCCAGGAAGGGGTTTCACTTCTCTCTGCTGGGAAATGAGATAAATATTGGGAATTATGCAGGATTTTTGACTTGGTTGACAGCAAAGGCAGCATTAACAGCTAAAATTTGGAGAGCAAAAGAGGACTTCAAGCTTTTAGGGGATTGATGCAAATGGTTCAGCTTGATATAAATTTCTTTCCAGGCCATTTTATGAGCAAAAATATTGTCTCCATCTCTACCTCTAGGCACTCCTGACCACAAGCTGAGATCTCAACCTACAGACCAAGAATGGTGGGGTGTCCAATGGCAGAGATTGCCACAGAGTTTGAATTCTACACGTATATGAAATATATACAAAATATATAAGGTTTCACATCTCCAGTGGGAAGTATCAAGGGCCTTAGCAGACACAGAGGGCTGAAAGCATCTGCATTGAAGCAGGAGTCAGGGCAGGTCTAGGTCAAGGCTCTGGCTCAGAAAACAGAGAGCAGCGGGGTTTCATTCCTGGCTATGCAAAGATCTGAAATAACTCCCTGCCTCATGCCTTACTTCCCATCCATCGCATTCCAACCATGGAAAACTTGTTGTACTTATGAGATACTAAAACTCCTCTCATGGTTTGGGGTTATATAAATGCCATGAAAACCCAGAGAACTGGACATGGAAAACCAGCATGCAGATCCTGGTCCCAGTCAGCCTGAGAGCCTGTGTCCTATTCTACCACTGTTGCTTCAAGCTCAGGAGTGCAGGTGAGTGACAATGTGTCACTCTCTAAAGCTGATGGCCCTGGCCCTGAGTCCACAGAGTTCAGAGGTCTTGGCAGTACGGTGTAAAATGTAAACAAGCAGTCTTTTTTTGTCGTTGTTGTTGTTTTTGTGAAAGCCAGTAGTCACAGAACTAAAGCAGTTGGATGAACCATAATTTACCACCATGAACTCCTCTTGTCTGTGTTTTTCTAAAGGTAACAACCATAGATGCTGAGATGGCTGCACTTTGTACAAAACAAATGCTGTAACAGGATGTGGCTGTAACAAACCTGTCAAAGCTCATAAACAAACAGTCATCCATTTAATCACTAATTATTAATGCAATTCTGATCTTCAGTTACTCAAAATGAACTGTTTAAAAAAAGTGATACTTGTTAGTCTACAGCAAGTTAAAAACGTGTCCAAAAGTAATGCATCGGTTTACTGTGGAACAATCCATCTGTTATTATGAGAAAATTAGGACAGGAAAAATAAACCTTATCCCATGAAATCAGCCATATGAGAGAAGATTCCTTTTGAAACTGCCCCCACCTGAAATCCTAACCGGAGTGCTGAAGGAGGTGGACAAGTGTTAATGAGCAGCACTGCAGCCTGCACCATATTCCTGCCCCTCTAAAGGAGCAGAATTACAAAATGGATGGGCATGAAAGAAATTTGCTACAGATATCTGCTGCTTAGTGCCTTAAAATTTAGTTTATGGAGCCTCTCAATCTGTGTATGGAAATGAGTCAACAGCAGAAGCACTTCCAACCTCCTTGAAGATTTTTAGCATCATCTCAACTCTTCTTAAAACCTTTCCAAGCTAATAATATTGTATTCTTGGGTTTTAGGTGGGTTTTTGTTGTTGTTGTTTTGTTGTTTTTTTTTTAATTGAAACTGTATATATTTCAAATTTCTCAAATGACTGGACAAAGCAGTGTTAAAAATTCAACTGCACTAATTACTAGCTGAGCAGCATAAAAACCTCTGAATAAATGTCAGTCTAGGAGATAAGCTCTTATCTTAATCTAATGACTCCACAGACTTAATTTGTCAGGCCAGCCTAGTTGATGAAAAACAGGTTTCTATTCTCCAGTGTTAGCAGCCATATCTTTCCAAATCTTTGAAGTTGGATAGTAATACCATCAGTGGCATCCTGCAAAAATCTTGTGACCAAGCCAATTCCATTGCTATTGTCCTGTTACACTAATTAAAGTTGTTTTACCCCCATCAGTGTGCAATAGGTGAAAATGAAGGCAATTTATTTTTAGATTTGTTATATTCTGGGATAATCATTCTTGCTTCCCAACGATGTGTTAATATTTGCAGCTCTCTCAAAGTATCAGAATGCCAGGCTTTTTAGCAGGGCTCCATAGACAGCACAGTGCTATCCCAGGACAATTCCTGCAGTGCAGACAAAGCACACAAGTATGTGTGTGTGGTTTATTTGTGTAGAGAAGAGTAATTTTCAGCTCAGGCAATGAATTTGATCCTAAGAGACGATTTTAGGTTTTGGAAGTTCTTCCCTAAAGGAGCATTTGACATATTTAGAACCAAACGCACCAAATGTTCATAGTTTGGACAAAGTGGATTAATTAATAGAAAAAAAAAGAAATTGGCTGCAGCCAGTGTTTCCAGTCCCCCAGTCTTCAACTTACTCTTCTGATGGGAACCTGGTAGGCCTTTTGTGCACAGTGCCCCATTTCAAACGATACCATTTAAGCATGGTACTCTTTATCCCAACCCCAAAACTTAGAGGGATATGCTTGAGTTTGAGGAGTTGGGAGATGAACTTTACTCTGATGATACCCAGGAAGACGACAGAGTAACAAAAACCTGATGAAAATCATAGTGCTAAGTGAGGCAAATGCAAGAGGCCAGTCCTGCTCTGGACTCCGTTGGCATTGACATTATTAACTTTATCAACATGAGATATATCAAGATACTTACCCGCTCCGTTGTATCTGGTTTTATAGCAGTGCAACCCCACTGATTTCAGCAGCATTTCACATCACACAGCCAGGAGAAGGGAGAGGAGAGTTAGCCACCTTTTTCTAGTATTACAAAATCCCTGATGCCCAGAGCTGATTGGTCTGAAGCCCACATTACTTCCCCGAGTGGCAGGAGTGCAGGGTCAGAGGCAGCTCTGTGTGGGTGCAGCACGGGTCATTCTGGGGTTTGTTTTGGAATGCTTTAGAAGCATTTCACTGTTTGTCTGGGAACTCCCTCTTGGATAACACAGATTTAATCAATTAGATCACAAACGTCCATCCTCTTGGGTGAGAACACTGCCTACTCCCAAATTTAGTCTAAGTAGGACTGCAAGGGGACTACACAGGTCATGTGCTGGCATATCTACAAAAGTATTCAGGAGCTGCTCCATGTACATTTTCATTTCTAAGGCTCACGTGTGAGCATGGACAGCCAGTTTAGCGTCTGAGTCGTCCTGGCTGTGATGTGAGTTGGGTGCCAATACTGTGGCAGCCAAAGCCTGCCAGCCCATGCATGCAGGCCATGTTGTCTAGATGGGCTTCTTCACCTGCAGCGGTGCAGATCTTCCGCAGGGAGGACATAGAGGCTGAGAAGAAGGGTGGGAAGCTTCACAAGCTGCAAAAACCTTTAAATCAGAAGCTGTAATTACCCCAGCTAACGGGTTCTGCGTCTGATGGATAAAATGGCATCTTCTAACATCCTGGCTAACATGTCATTGCTTCTGGCATCTTCCTGTTAGTTGAGAGCCATAATACATCTTTCTTCCTGTTTTACCCACAGCCATGCAAAGGAGCAGAGTTTGCAGAGTAGTGCCAGGTGAAGTTCATGGTCCCTAATGTGACCCAGAACGACAGGGCTGCTGGATAACTTAGAGGCAGATTTCCACAGATATATGAGCTCCGCTGAATACAGATCAGTACCTACTTCCAATTTTTAAAGCTTCCAGGCTCCATGTTGTCATTAGGAGTTGAGAGCATAAGGGTTTTTGAAAATCCCAGAGCCTGAAACATATTTAAGCACCTCTGTCTATTGCTTCCTGTGGTCAAGACAACTGAACTCTCTGAAAGCACTGGGCTGCAGTCGGTAGCTATCGGATCTTCTGAACAATGATGAACACTTGGGGCATGGTCTGCAAGCTTGAGGCCTCATCTGACCAAAGGTGAATTTATATCCATTGATTTCATCATGGAAGTGATGGTTCACTCTGAATAGGCCAAATTCATATGGCCCGGAATAGCATATCTTAGTAAGAATTAATGGCTCCTCATTTCTCCTGCTCTGAGTCACAGTTTAAATCTACAGGCCATTCCTAACACAGCTGAAACAGAAAATGAACACATTGAAGTGAAATTTTCAAAGGGACATTTGAACCCCTTCTCTCTGATGAAATCCCACCTATTGATCCAGTCAAATGACTGCAGCCTCCTCAGGTGCATCCTGCAAAGTCTCCTTGACCCGCTTATTACCACAATTCTTCAGGTGCACTGTGACTGTCTTTCTGTAGAGGACAGGTGCCAGCTAATCAAGTTGAAAAAATGAAAACTCCCACAGATTAAATCCTAGTCCTGGTGAAAGACATGGCAAAATTCCCATGGAAACCAGTGACTGCTTGTATCTTAAAACATTCTCTCAAGTCTGAATTGCCATTGGAATACTGACTCCCTGATTTATGCAATGAGTTTAACTTGGAATTAACCAATGTATTGCCCTTTCCTCAGCAGCTGGAGCAGTGAAGGGGCTGGCTCACACAGGAGCCATTCCCTAGGCCTGGTGTAGCAGGATCCAGCTGGCTTGGGTCAGGCTGCCCACGCTTCAGGAGACTTTGTGGTTTCCTGACTCCCCTTGCTCCCTCTATACTCTCCAACACTTGCTCCTGTCATCCCGCTACAGAAAAGTTTACCTGCTCTGGCCTGCAAAGGAGCTATTTTTGGACTGCAGCCTATAAGAACAACTTTGGATGCTAAGGACGAACGAATCATTCTGAAAGAACAAAACTGGGTCCTTTATGGAAAAATATTGTGACTCCCAATCCCAATCTCCTGGGCTGTGGATCCAGATCAATTTTCCTAGCAAAGAGGAATAACTCTCATCTAAACATAGAAAGGGGTCTGTCATGGTGAGATACAAAAATGTAGGGGTAGCTGCCAGGTTTGAGATTGGTCCTGATGAAGTATTAGTGCTGACAAGCCAATAATGAGCTAAGGCCCATGGTGAGGCTGCAACAAGCTGGGGCCACTTGGCTTGACTAAATGAAGTCCAAATGCTGGCACCGCTGCTGGAGGCAGGACAAGCAGAGTCAGAAGGAGCAGGATTTCTTTCTTGATTTGCAGTAAGGGTATCACAGTTCACACACCTTGTGTGTGAGTGCAGGGCAGTGTGTGCCATGTTAATACTTCTGATGCAGCATTCCTAAAAGGAAGTGTTTGTCCATTTTTCTAAAAGTGTTTGAGCACAGCAGCCTTAATTCAATGTGTCAGATAAGAGAAAATCATGTTGGCTTATATTTATGACTTATCACTTTTATCTTTGCACTAGAGATGTTTGGAGAGCAAACCAACTCTTCAATTTGTGTTTTGCTTTGCCTTTTTTTTTTTTTTTTTAATCCATCTAAGCCTTGCCAGGCAAATCCATAACACTTATATACCATTGCCATATTTGCTGCAGAATAGGTGGGAAGACACATCTGAAATGCACTGAGGGGGTATTTTTGAAAAGTCACAAGCTTTGTGACTTAAGGGAAGGGTGTAGAATTGAAGATAGGCAAAAAGTGAAGACATGCACATGATGGGTATGTGATGCACATGCTATTGCATAGGTCAAGGAGAGCCACACCCAAGGCAGCACTACTGATGCTCTGTATTCCTTGTGGCCTTTGGGCACAGTCAGGATCCTTGAGCTGAGATTGCAAAAAAGAATGAGCCTGGACCCTCAAGTGTCTAACAGACCCATATAAAAACTAAAAAATCTTCTAATGAATAAAGAAAAGACCAGAATTCAAGCTGTTTGTACCAAGGTAAAGGAGTCAGATCTCGGGAATTTGGGTGCTTAAGTATCTTTGTTTAGGATCCTGCCCCAAATGTCTTTGATGACCTAGGTCAGTATGGGTGGAGGGTTGTCTCATTCCTAGAGGCTGATTAGCAAATCTCCACTAACACTAAAACAAAGAGAACTGGCTTGGTAATTCTACCACCTGATCATGACTGTTTTTTGAGATGGGGCCAAAGCAGGTAGAAAGCTGGGTTAACCTGAGTTGTTCAAAACACAGAACACTGTATGCTACACTACCATTTACAACGGCTGCTGAAATGGTTGGGTGAGGCCCTTGCTTTTAGAGCAGTGCAGTGATGTCCAGAGAATGAACAGCTTTGTGGAGATTGGCTTCCCTCAGGTGGGATGCTCTCTCCTCTTTCACAGAGGTCACTGATGTGGCCGTACTTTGACTGATGTGTTCAGTTTTGGGCACCACAATATAACAAGGACACAAAACTATTAGAGATCATTCAAAGGAGAGCTACGAAGATTGTGAAGTGTCTGGAGAGAAAGTCATATAAAGAGCAGCTGAGGTCAGCCTGGGCAAGAGAAGACTGAGGGAAGACCTCATTGCAGTTACAACTTCCTTGTGAGGGGAAGAGGAGGGGCAGACACTGATCTCTGCTCTGGTGACCAGTGACAGGACCCGAGGAAATGGCCTCAAGTTGTTTCATGAGAGAAGTCTCGTCACTCAGAAGGTGACTGAGTGGTTGGCACTGGAACAGCTCCCCAGGGCAGTGGTCACAGCACCAGCCTGACAGAGCTCAAGAAGCGTTTGGACAATGCTCTCAGGCACAGGGTGACACTCTTGGGGATGTCCTGTGCAGAGTCAGGAGTTGGACCTGATGATCCTTTCAACCCAGCACATTCTGTGATTCTGTGATTTTGGCCTTGGTAAGTGCACACTGATGATTTTCCACTTCTGTTTCAAAGGGAACCTCCAGCCACTTCCAAGTGCCAGTAACTATTTCTCCTGTTACAGGCTCAGTTTCCCTACACTCTTTGGGAGAAGAGGCAGATAATAAAGGCAGCAGTAGAGCCCCACTGATTCCTGGGACTGACAGTAAAGGTACCCAGTTAACAGACTGAGCAAGGGGACTCAGATTTGCTTGCAGAATCCCATGTGAATTGCACTATTCTTCCAATCAAAGTGATTGTAAGAAATTCTGATTTTCAATTTTTTTTTTTTTTTGGCATATGGGAAAGAGGATACTTTTGTGCAATGACTGTTTAAAAATACTTCAAAAGAACTTGAATCAGTCCATGGCTGCGCTATATACAAATTAAAATAATTGATTTTTTGGCAGCCTTTTAAGACATCTATAAATTAAAAGGATTTCTGATACGTTTTGGGGAATTTTATTTCATGTTGGCTTTCAGAGTGCCCTCCCTCCCAGAGCTGAAAGTCAGCCACAAAACCAGAGAGAGCCTCTCATTTACTCTGCCCTCCTGACTCAGGAGGCAGTGGATCTCCTTCAGGAGTGTCCATGGCTGGGCATGGTGGGTCCTGGACTCCTGCCAGCTCAGCACCCTTCCCTTTCATTTCTGCTTTGAGAACTTTACATCAAGAAATAGAAACTTCCCCAAACCCACCCCTCTGGGGAGCAAGTTTCTCTTCTTTTCTCCATTAGTAGAAACTGATCCCCTCACCCAGTTTGTGTTGCACCTGGGCTGTCCCCATTCTGTGCTCTGATGGCAATGGGTTCAGCTCTATCTGTGATGACCTAAAAATAGCACTCAATTAACATTGCATTTCAAGAATTGGAAAATTTCCCAGAAGTCCATTCTTTTTTCTTTTTCTGTTTCATTACATTTTACAGTAATAATACACAAGCCTGTAGAAAACATGACGGGTAATGAAAAAATGTAATTAATATAAGCAGTGTAAAGCATTTCTTTTCCCTCTGTTGTCCTTGCAGAAAATTACTGCTTTAAACTGAGCAGGATGTGAAAATGCATAAAGCAAACAGTAATATGCTGTGGTTTGTAAATATCTTATGCAAAATAGTTAAATCAACTGCTGTTTATTTTTCTTACTTTGTGTCACAAGCTCTTACTTTTTTTTTGTTCATTACTTTTTTCATTTGTTCTCTTTTGGGGGGTTTGCTCTCTTTCATCTTAAGAAAGTCACTGACTTAACTATATTTTTTTTCTGCTACAGTTAATTCTTCTCACCATCTCCTCCTGTTTGCTGGCTCTGAAATGCAACATACTCTGCAAAAGCATAGTGAGCCAGATCCTCACTATACTGAGGATCTGTTCTCGTTGTTTTGGGCTTAAAAAAAAAAAGAAAAAAGAAAAAAAAAAGAAGAAAAAAAAAAAAGAAAGCACTCTTAGCCACTTCCAGACAAACAACTAATTATCCCAAATCCTGCAACAGCTTTATGACTAACTAGCATTCCTGACTGTTGCTGTAGGATTGTGCACTGTTTCAACAAGGCTGCCTGGTCCCAGTTCGGGAGCGAGCTGTGGGAATAGGCACACATTAACTAGGGTGCCACAGGATCTGCCACCTCGCCTTGGAAGATTTCTCTCTGGCTATCTGTAGCACTTGTAATACCCGGCAATATCTGAAGGTCACAGCAGAGTTTCTGAGCTGAAATACAAAACAGCATTCCAAACACATCTTCTGTGGCCAGACAAGAAACTGCTTATGGTTTATTTTCCCTCCCCCCTCTGCACAGCTGACATCCAGCATTAGTTATTGTTTATTTTTGTCTTGTTCCTGGTTCTAAAGGTTTCCCTTATGGCCCTGCTTTATGTGAACTTTCAGATATCACTCGGGGCTTTTCTGCCTCGTCCCCTCTGATGTAGCTGGTTCCCCTGTGAAGGTAGGTTTCCCCAGCTGAAGATCTGTTCCTCTCTCCTGTGGCATTCTGTGCAGCCATTTGGAGTCCCAGATGTAGGAAATGAAATAATCCACGCTCATACAGTCATGAAAGTGCCCATCTGGCACACAGGAACATCACGCATTGGAAGCACACAAGCGTGAGCTCACTTTTGTTATGGCATTTCATAAACAGAGATGCAGTGAGCCAGCAAGTCAGGTCCTTTGGATAATAACAATCGTCTCCATCACACGTTGTGTTTAAAAAATAGGGAAAGGAGAAAATCAAGACAAACTGGAAAAATTTGCTCTGAGGAGAAATTTCTACGTATAAACATTTTTTTCCCAGCGGCCTGCTGCACTTACACCTCTCTGGCTCTCTCCACTCTCTATGTAGATTTAAGACAATGGTGACAGTTGAAACGTAGCCAGTTAACTCTTAGTTAGCTCAGAAATCACCTCTTCCTCGCTGTTCAGTTAAAGGAAGAAAATATTAGACCATACTTACAAAACTGAGTCCTATAAAAACAGATTGCATGTTACTGCTTTCTTATCACTACATAAAATTCACAGAAACAGTCTAATAAATGACCTCACCACTCAATTTTGAAGTATACAAATTAAAGACAGCAACAGATAAGCCAAGAGAGATTAATGTACAGTGTGTGTGCCTGTATGTGTGTGTTTGCATGCCTCTTTGAGGCTATACCCATATGCTGTTGACATTCAACCTCTGGAATTATAATTAGGGGAAAAGGCAGATGTATAAATTCATCTTGCTGGGCAGCATATATATGTTGCACTAGTTCCTGATTAATTCAGTACTTGAACACTTGAACACATTTACTCTAAGACAAAAGGTTTCTGTTGGGATATGTTGGCTAATAAAGGGGTAGAATATGATGACACAATGAACAGCCCCAAATGATGGACTAAGTTCAATACCAGTAAGTATTGAAAAAAACCCCCAAGATTATTTATACTATTTTAGCTTTGCAAAGTAGTTGAAAAAAGATATCCTAGGCATTTTGTTGGATGTCATTGCATGCTGTAAAGAAATCTTGGGATGTAGTAAACTTCTCAAAATCCCCACCATTAGTTCTGCTGCCAGTGCTGGATCTTCAGAGGAATTGCTGCTCAAAGGGGTGAGATTTTTAAGATCAGGAAAGAGCAGAAAGAGGTGTCAGGTCTCCTAAACCATTGCTGGGAAACTATGCCCATTCCAAAGTGGGGGCGTGGGCCTGGCAGGGGCAGAGGCCTGCCACTCCATGGTTTATGAATATTATAAATTATGGATAATAGTAAAAGAAAACAGTACCTGAATTTTACATGACCCAGTTTTGTATTGTATTTGGCAAACAATATCTGGCCCAGTATATTTTAAATACTAAGTGCTAAGTTAGGAAAGCAATGAGATGTTTGTAAATATGATAGACCATTACAATATACTGCTTCTCATTTGAAAAGTCATTTGTGCAAGAAATAATTATTGACCCATAATATGTAAACGATTGAAATACAGAAATTAATATTTGGGTCAACTCATGTATTTTTCAACCATGAAATGAAAAGCTCAGTATTCACATTCCAATTCATACATGAAAGAATTACAGCACTATTACTTGGCTATTGTATTAATTTATTATTGCCTTAGTTAATGACATACAGAGTTATATCTCTACTTTCAAATGAGGAGAAGGCATTGTATGCCACAGCAATGTTTCAGCCCGGATGTCCCCTGTTCTGGACTCTTTACTGGTGACAATAAGCCAAATTGCCAGCTGATATGGAAGCTAATAAACAGCAATGCTAGCACGAAGGAGGTTTTGGCCCTAATATACCTTAAAGGTTGCACAGGGAGGACTGGCTCCTGCATTGCAGCTTGTCTGTTCTGCCTGGGCTTGATTCTCATCTCCTTCACTTGAGTTTTACCCGGTGTGATGGTCCTTAGTTACTGCAATTAATTCAGAAATATAAACAGCACAGGATCAGTGCATTTGGTGCAGTGAGACAGTCCTTATCCTAAGGGTTCTGTTTCTGCTCCCTCCTCCTTTTCCCTGAGTCACGGCCAGTCTGTGGGAGTGTGGGGTTTCTAACTGCACTGTGGGAGTGCTCATTCCTCCTGAGGGAGCTGCTACAGGCCCCTGAGCCCAAGGTGACTTTCACTCTGGTGAATTCATTGCGCACTCAGGAAACACGCCTGGTTGTGACTCCAGACACTTAGGTGCTCTGTGTCTCCCCAGAAGGGGTGTCCAAGACCTGGAGCAGCAGGCCAGCCTCTGTCCCTGGGGTGGCAAGAAGGCAGTCCAGGAGCCTGTGATGAGGTACTTCCCCAGCCACCCAGAGCAAAGGGGCCTCCATGAGGCTGTCAGTAAGGGCCAACCTGTGCAAGCTAGACCTACAATATATTTGGCTCTTGGACCATTATCCATTACATTTCAAATGCATTGGCTACTAAGCTTAGCTGGATTGAGTCTGACTTAAGGTCAACCATCCAAATAATTCATTAGTATCCTATAAACTGTGTGCTCCATCCTCATGGCTTTTTATGCAAAAGTAAACAATGCCTCATTCTTTGTGCCATCAGGTATTGTATCACTTGATGGGTCTATCTCCTTAAAGAGATGCATAATTTAAATACAAATAAATGTATGAGTGAAATCCATGTAGAATGATATTCATGACAGACAAAATGAATGAAGAAGAGATGGGCAAAACAATTTAGATAATACCCAAAAGCAAAGCATCACAGCTAAATCAGGATTAACCCATGAAGCATGATGTGTTTCATGAAATGACTTTGGTATAGTCTAAAACGACAAGGACTCAAATGAATTAAGAAGGGCAGCATTGCATCAAGTTTGCTCCAGTGTTCAAACATGTTACACACATATAGACATGGATCATGTCTACAGGAAAGAGCCTGACCTTTTTTTTGGTTAAAATTATATATAATTATATTTGCACATATTTTACAGCCATTTACATTTATTTTAAATGTTTAAAACATTTAAAAATTTATTTTGCAAAGAACTATTTTATATTCTAGATAGAAATGATTTTAAGCAGCTTTAAAAAGGCAATAGACCCAGCTCTACATGACTTGCAAGATAAAGGTAAAGAAAATCACAGTATAAGGGCATCTTTGGGTAGTGAAGAACAAATATGGTATCCCAGCATTAGATAAAATGGTGGTGAAGGTGAAGCAGCAGTAGTGGTGGTGTTCATAGATGTAGCCACTGCCCTCATGATGTGATTTACAAACTGCCCACACTGGCCAGCTGCATAGGAGAGGCAACATCTTCCTGGTCCTGCCCAGTTAATCATCCTCTGGTTTTCTTAGTGTCTGGTGCAAAGGGCAGACCCAGATGACTAATTCTGGCAATAGAGGCTCTGCTTGTCAACAAGACCTCCCTTTGATAGAAGCGTGATTTCGTTTTAATTTTCTTTCAGCCCATTCACTTATTTGAGGCTAATGGCTGACATGAATCATAGCGTTAGAAGGGGTTTGTACCAGCAGCCTAAAAGGGATGGCACGTCCACCAGGGATGGCAGGAGCAGAGGGTGCAGTTTCTTGACACTTTGGACTCACGACAAGAGGACTGGCAGAGCGACTCCTCCAAACACAGTGTCCTCCCCTGCTCACAGGGAGGGCAGCATCAGCTGACAGCACAGCCAAGGTGTAAGTGGAAAGTGGTGCTCTTTTGCAATGGGTTCAGTGGGAGTCTCAAACTGACAAGGTGATGATCACCGTGGCCCCAACCAAGTGCAGTCTTTGTTTAACTTTACCAGCATGAGTAAGCGAATTGGCGTCACTGGGCTTGTGTGCTTACAAGTTCTGGCTGTGTTAGAACACTCGTGGGCCAGGGAGTAAGGGGTGCTCAGCACCAGGCTGAGCACAGCCCTGGGACAAGCCTAGCCCTGACCTTGTGCAGAGTGGGTGTGCTCAGGCCGTGGTTGCAGCGCCCCACGCTCTCCACAGCCCCAGAAGGCTGGGCATTGTCTAAAGCACAAAACAGGTGGCACCGAGGCAGACAAAACTAACAACAAAATTGGTAGGAGTCAGTCCAGCTGACTCTGTAAGAAGCTTCAGGGTTTCGAAGTTAATCTTGAATTTACCTCTAACCTTGAAAACAAAACTAATTGCAGAATGTAAGACTCCCTGAACATGTTAGGAAACTTGATAGGAATACCTAGGAAAAAACACATACACTTCAGATAAACCCCCCATTTTAATTGTATCAATTCTGCCAATTAATGATAATGGAAGAGCAGCCCAATTAGCTAAATAGCTAATAGTTTTATCAAGCAGAGGCTGGCAATTTAAAGCAAACAAATTCATTCTAATTTTATCCCCTTGCACACCAAGATGTTTAAAGGATAATGGGGGATCCAATAAAGGATATTGCTCAAATAGAGCTACATTTAAATCACCTAATGGCTTTAAGAGTTTTACCCCAATTAACAAAGAAGAAACATGAACATCATTCAGTGACTTCCAGCATAATCTTCATTAAAGAAAATCTTCATTAAAAAAATAACATACCCTCCAACTAAGGGCAAAATGGAAAACATCACTGACTTTTCCCTTAAAAACAGTGACTTCTCCCAAAACAAAGGCTCCTCTGTAACAGCAAAAGTATCAGAGAAAAAAGACTGTCATGTCTAAGCCTCGGTATATAAATCATCTTCAAACTGTGGTCATTAGTTTTAACGTAACAGTGGATTTGAATAAAGGAGATTGACCTATCTAACATATTTAAGACCAAATCCTACTGTTACCTAAATCTGAAATAAGTTAAGGCTATTGAAGAGAATCAAAAGCCTTTTCAAAACCAATAGCCAGAACAAATTCCCCATGATCATAATTTTGAGGATAAAAAATCCATTAAAGTGATGTCTTTGATTGCTATTAATGAAGCAATCTGGAGTAAATCCAGAGTGATCCATATGGATAATCGAATTTCTCATTTTCTCACATTTTACAGATTTGGGCCCTGATTTATGTGACAGTGATGGGCAAAAGGCTCCTTTCCTTTTCACTCTGGGCTGCTCAGCCTGGACAGCTGATGTCACGGTCTCTAAAGGGAGCTGGAAGAACAATGAACTCGATGCTCAAAGAAAGAAGAGCTCAAATAAATGGACTTCCAGCCTCAACCACATATCCCCAAATACCTCTCCTTCACTGCAGGTCTTGTGAAGGTTACTGTGGGCTGCAGAAACCACCAAAGTGCTGCTAATTAACTGGCACAAACCTCCCTCCCTCCTCAATATCCCCCTCATGGCTCAGAGGTGCTTGGCACTCTCACTGCCCTGCCAGGCTCAAGCAGAGATAGGTATGTCATCCACAGGGCAGAGGTGGCCTCCAGAAAAGCCCCAAGTAAAGCTTTTGACTGCAGATTAGCTGCTTTTGGGGAAAGGTAGAAAGACTCTCCCTTCATTGTTAAGCTCTCTTTCCCTAGTCAAACAATAAGAGATTTAGGCTTCTCTCCCTTTTTTATTTTTTTTTTTTAAATAATGTCATGAACTCAGAGAGAACGAATCCCCCTCATTCCTCAAGCTGTGGCCAGGTCACCCTACCTAGGAGCAGCGTGGGTGCAGCAGGAGCCCTGCTCTTCCCTCTGCCACCCACAATGCCAACCCCAAAGTTTTACTGCTCTCCTTCTCTGCCCTTTTCTTTTCAGACAGATGATTCCAGCACTTCACCTCTCGGCACCAATTTCATGGCATATATATAGATACATCCTAACCAGCAGCAGCCTGTCCCTTCCCTGCATGCCCTGCTGCCAGGCAGATCACCTCCATGAGCCAGCCTGCCTCCTTCCCTGCCCTTGCCCCTCCATCTCTTCTCCCACATGGCTGCCATCTTACCTGGTGCCTTGGTTTCTCTTGCTAAGCTGACCATCCCTATTCTGGTTCCCTTGGATTTGCTGAAAAATTTGCCACTCATCCCAGTTTTGAAAATTTCATCAGAAGACCGGTAGTGCTAGAAAGGAATACAAAGTTTTCATTTGTGACTTGTCTTTTTTGCTGCCTGTAACCTCTCTCTAGGGTAGGTGCCCATCTCCTTCACCCCTCCTAAAGTCAGAATTGCCTGTGGTCTGGAAACTGACACGTCCTGCAAAATGCTCCTGATGCCATGCCACAAGGCCAGGACTGGGCCCCTCATCTCTGAGCAACTGCCTCAGCCAGAATTCAATAATGTACTTGTATTATATGAACTGGTAGGAAGGGATTTTTATTTGAAACCAAATTTTAAATTTCAAGCATGAACAAAAAAGTTAGACAGCAGGTCAATACACTTTGTACAGATACCACACTATATTTTGATCTTTCACCTTCATTGTTATCCTAAACTATCTTTGGGTCAAGTTTAATTTTACAGGTGTAACAGCCCCTTTTTTCCCTTCTCATCTAGTGACTGCACACTGAAGGCAAAAGCTCATGGGTTCAGGTTTTTTTATATACTTTTATCCAAAGCAGACGTAAGAAGGTCTTTAGAAGTCTGATCTATATGTAAGGAATAGCAACTAACAGAACCATCTGCCTCTCAAACAGATAAAATTATATATAAAACTTTCACTCTGACTTCACAACCAACTGACAGTCTCCTCTTGCTCCCACTCTTGCAACTCTTTTCTGCATTTAGTTGCCATTAAAAGATATGCAACTCCAAACTGGTTTCTTGTACAAGTGCTGTATCTATCATGTCAGTCAACATGGATCCACGTGTCAGAGGTGACTCTTTGTAAAAGGATGCCCTCGGGTGACCAGGGTCAGTAAAAATTGCTGGTTTTTCTTATGACAGTGCAATTAGGACAGAAGCTGTCTCCTTTTCAGACCCACTAAAAATGAGATAAACATAAAAACTTAAGACCAAGAAGACGAAGCTGAAAAAAATCCAACTATTCCAGTATTTTATGCCTGATAATTACCAGTAGTGGATGTTCAGAAGCAGAAGTGTGAGAACAGGCCAAGTACTGAAGTTTGGCCATTGTTATGTACCCTTCCTGTAACCTGTGGCCTAGGCAATCTTATTCAGACTCGGGCAGCATGTGGTGAGATGACCAGAATCTTCAAGCTAGACTGGAGGCCAGCTGTTGACAATTCTTGATGCTATATAGAGATCACTGTTTTAACGTTAGAGTAAATTATTTTTTCCTCCTTTTTAGAGATCTGAAATGCTACCTGCAGCTCATCTAAATGATCTTCATTGTTCTTCACTGCCCACAGCACTTTTCCTCAAATCCTTTAATCAGCTTGAACGTGAGAGGTGAAAGCAGACACTTTACCATGAGCTTTTTGGAACTTGTGCTGACACAGTAGCTCTGGACACACCTGTGAAACTGAGACAATTAAGACAATTGTTAGGAAAACTGGGAGAGTTGAAGGAGTTGAACCAGCAATGGCAACATCAATATTCTCTGCTAGTGATGGGAGAGAGCAACAATTCACTACCAACATATGCCCTTGCAGATGGGTGTTTCTAAGAGCAAAAGTGCTAAGCCCTGGCATTTGTAGGACGGTTTGGAGATTGTGGAGCAGGCTTCAGGAAGCTTACCAGTCCCAGCTGGGTGATAATCTACAATGGGCACACTGCAGGTAGAAATCTCATCTAACTGAAGGAGTACACATAGACAAGCACTTGGGAGATTCATTAATGAAATTTGACCTGGAAAGCACAGCATCTTCCATCTGTAGAGAGGCAGTGAGTAAGATGGAAGGAGCATTTGGGGCGGAGTGATTCAGCTTGCTGAGCCCACCTGTCATGGCCCTGACAGAGAAGAACCTTTTCCCCGTGAAGTAAAGCTATCAAAATTTAGGAGGATTTCTTTGCAGCCAGACAGGGAAAAAGAAGGGCTACGTGAAATTTTCTTCCCAGGGTTGTTAAGAGTCTCTACTGGCAAAACTAATGGGCAATGCAGCCAATCATAGTCGTAGTATTTTTTTAAGAAACCAAGGCCACTAGTCAGCTCTGGGACACAGATTGAAAAATACAAAAGCAGTTATGAATTCCATTAGCTTTTTTGAAACCAAAGGAATTTTACCACCAGAGGAGACCAAATTCTGCTGCTAGTTACAGTGATCCAATTTGAGTAAAGCTGACAGAACAACTGCAGAATTACTAGTAATAAAGCAAACAGAAATACTACTACTTCAGGTACAGGCAGAATCTGCTCCAAGCCCCTGGAATGCATGTTTGGCTGTGATGAACAGATATAACTAGACAAATAACTATCTCACTATGTTGAGTGAGACCAAGGAAGAGAGAGAAACCTTTTATGATGTTCTACCCCTTAAAAAGCAACATGAACACACAGCTTATTTTTATAAAGAAATGTGTTACCTGAAGAACAGCTGCACACACTCATTTACATAGGATTTGGTATACATCTGTGCTCTTCAATAGCTTATTCCAAACCTTGAGTATTTCCTATAATTAAAGTCAATATGCTTGGCTTATTTGTTATAAAGGAAAAGAGTTTCTAATTAGCCTTTTTGATGTACAAAACTTCAGTATTTCTCTCCAGTGTTTTTCAGATCATGTTTCTTATTTTATACTACTAAGTGATAGTAAGGCTTAAGACCAAATCTGAAGATGGTTTAAATTGAACATATGTGATAACTAGGCCTTGACCTGGAACTCACCGTGGTGTGAGGTCCTCCTGCTATGACCAATGTCAGAAGTCTACATAATACCAACTGGCCTTGTGACAAGTCAAACATTCCAAATTCCTATTGAATTCAACCAACACTTTGCATATTTCCCTTTATTATAGTGACATACACAATTTACCTTTAAACCCAAGCAAACCCTACTTGCCTTCACTGAACCTCAGGAGAGTCTTTGGGAAGAACAAAACCTCCACAGCAGTGACATTCAGAGGCTTATCACAACACACCAGGGACACAAGTAAATCTCAAGCAGTAGAAAAGAGTACAACTGTAGTGAGCTGCCTCCATGTAGCAATAAAGAAGGCCAAGGTGAGCATTTTTTTTATACCAGTCAACCCTGCAGAAAGACCTGGAAATTAAGAAGTTTTTGCCAAGCCAAAGGATAGGTTCTATCAGCAGCAAATAACAGGAGGATGGAAAGTTAAGTGTCTGGACTCCTATCACCCCTCTTTTTCTTGGAAGGAACTTAGCACTAAATTTACATTTAAGTAAAACCATGGCACAAGACTGACTGGATGCCTGTTGGAAGCAACTGGAATATTTTCTTTTTACTTTGAGTCTTGGATTAAACTCTAAATGAGAACAGAGCAGACCTGATCTGTGGAGGCATACAGAAAAAAAAAATTGTGCTTCTCTATTAAACTGCGCATCCAAAGCACTTTATTGAATGCTGAAACGAGACGTGAAATTCTGTGACAAGCTCACGTTTTCTGTCCTGTGCTACTTTCATTGAACACAAAGAGGCTTATTTTGCATATCATGGGGCCCTTGATCCTGAGCATTAAATATAATAGCTTCCCTAGGAGCTTTACAGCCTTGGCAAGACAGTATAGATTGGCCTTGTTGGTTGATTTGTTAATTCAAACAAGAATAGCCTATTTCTAAAACTTTGGCCAAATTAACATCTTTTTGACTGTTCCAATGAGCTAACATCGCAGTAGAGACCTGGAAGCAGTAGTCAAGTCCTTGATGATTTATTTAGTGGGAGTCATCTTGTAGCTAATTGTCTGCAATTTTTAACCTCATTCATGTGCACTGCTGATTCTTCTTCCAGTATCTGCAGTTTTCTCCTCAAGCTTTCTTACATCTCTGTATGTATCATTTCCAGATGGCAACTCAACTTCATCACAATATTTTTATGACCTTGCCAAACCACATCCAAGATCTTCAAACTCAAAAGCAAAAGATACAATCATCCTCAGAGGGCACCTCACCCTTTTGCACTCAGGCACATGAAAAAACAGACAGCTTTAGGCTCTGACATTTTACATTAATGATGAGTCACGGCTTATTGGGGCTTTTTGGTTAGGTTTTTTTGGTGCTGGAATTTTCACCTTTGCATTCTTCTCCTGGACTTGTCCCCTTGAGACCCTATCAAAAGAGTAAATACTGGTGTACCATGTTGTCTGTTTGCACTGGGTAAGTTACCATCTCTGCAGTGCTGGGGCCAGTGACATGCATACCTGTCAGTCACTGCAGGTGTACTACAGGAAGAATGAAGGATGACCAGGCACGGAAGTTTTGGCTGGGAGTGCAGCAGACCTTTACTCCACATGGGCAGTAAATCTTAGCAGAGATCAGAATTAACTCAAATGCTTAAGACATTTGATGGCTGTAACCTAGATCTTCCTGGGCAAGAGCAAAGAAGAATCAGATTCACTGTATGGCTCTGTTTCCACCGTGGTTTAAGGATTGTCCTGATGTCTGTTAAGTCATAAAAATATGACAGTTGTAGTCACATTTCCCGGTTAATCTCATGTGATTCCTCATGAGATAGAAAGTCCTTCCTGGTGATTCTGTGCCTTCAATTATTCGAGTGCATGACTCAGCAATTGTCACGTGTCTGTTTCGGGGTGGTTTTATGCCACGAGTGAACGAAGGGCTCTTTATGCCTGGTTTGTGTCTCCTATTTCTATGTTTATGAAGAAGGCTGAGTCTCTTGGGAGATGAAAGATATTTGATTTGGGCAATATTATTACCATCATCTACTACGATCCATGCCTGTGGGAAGATATTTTTAAAAATAATAAGTTCTATTTTGCTAATGTAGCTGTTGTTTAAATGTAAAATATAATTAGAGTATCCACCTAGGGTGTATGCTGTCGTGTAATTTTGTAATACTACATCTAGATGACTGCTGGCATTCTACCTGTGTACTTAACCACACCCAGGAATACTGCTATTGCACAATTACACACATCCTGTTGACTAATTACATAATAATTAGTATTTTTAGCATTCAAAGATGTACTCAAGTCAGTTGTGCAAGATTTTATGTCACTGCAAATTAAAGAAAAAGAATAACAAATATATCTAGTAAACAATGCTGTCCAGATAGCTTACTGAGCCTGGACAGTGTCTCCAGCAAACAGCATGTAATGCTTCATACTTCATTTTAAAATGTATGACATTTTCTATATGTTCGGCAGAAACCCCCTGCCCCTCTTACTTGGGGTTATACCTTTTTTATAAAACTGCTGAAGTAATTTTCTATTCAAAAGAGTTAGAATTTCTGTAGTCTGCCTCCTTCTGAGCTATGATCACTTATCATGACCAGAGATAACTTTTGGCTGAAAAGGCACTGTGATGTGCCTAGGGAAGGAAGATTGTTCTGAACAATAGCAGCTCTGGAAGGAGTCTGGAAAAAGCACTTTCAATAAGCAATTACTTACAAAATATCCCAAATACTGTTGTTTTAAGAAAGTGCTGCTGATTAGCCCTCTCCACTTGGATTTGGAACAGGTTTTCCACAAGCCTGAGTGGAGTGTCTTGGTCTGGTTTCTTGGTTCTCATGATGTTGATGAGAGACTGGATGAAAAGTCTGGCTCACTATTTGGATTTGGAGGATTTAAGATCAGAGACTTTTTGTTGCAATCTTGTCTTACATGTACTTAAAAAAAAATTTTGTGTAATGTAACTTCTAAACTCGCTGTTAATTTTAATTCAGTCAAAATTTACAGAAGATGGCACAGAGGCCAAGCCCTAGGTCTTGCCTAGGGCTTAGTTTGATGAGCTGCAATGCACCAAGTGGATCAAGTATGATGTTTCAGAGTGTTTCTGGCCTGCCATTGCTAGTTTCCCTGGAACCCTCAGTTGTGCACATCGACCTTTATGATGAGAAAGATGGAAAACATGGACTATGTTCCCAGCTCCAGCTGTGTTTGTGAGGCAAAAGAGCAAAAGATATTTTGCACATAGCTTCATTTTTTTTCTCTTCATGAATTTGATTTCTAACTTGTCAGTTATTGAGGCAGCAAATGATTTTTCAAGACCTTGAAAACAAACCACTCCCCAGGAGTTTCTGTTTGGACTGTTTCTCTTTTCATAGGGCAAGAGGTTATCGTGCAAGACCAGCTTCTTTCAGCTACTCTGAAGAGTAACTTTTTGCTGCCCTAGCAAGTTAAAAATTGGTATTTTAATCTGAACATTAGCCCTTGCCAGGTGGTTACTTTTTAGTGAACTAACACTTCTGTGAAAGCAAAGTGGGGCTGTTTGGAAGGAGAATGATGTGAGACTGCTGAAACTAATGACACTGTTCAGTTTAGGGCCATGTGCAAGTAGCTCCATAACTGCCCCTAAAGCCTTAGCAACCCCTCTGCCCCAAATATCAGCAATAAAGTCAGGACAGTATTGCACTTCTCTGCTGCTGGCAGACACTTAAAAAGAGGCCAGCTTTCTGAATTTATAATTGGGGCTCCTGTTTCTTCTAAAGGCTCTTCTTTTATGTTCACTGCTTTCTTGCCTGGGGTGCTTCACCCACGACTGGTAGACAAGAAATTTCAGAGGGACAGGGTAACCATCCTCACCTATTCACCTTGGTCCCCACTGGCAAACAAACAGCAACCTGATTTCCCACTAAGAACCAGTGTTTCCTCTGAGAGAAGCTGCTTGAAAAGCTGTTCTTCAAACATACGGCTGCAGTTGACATGATTGGTCAAATCCCTCTTTTCCCTTCTTTCCTAAAGAAAAACAAAGCCACAATGAATCTACACACCTTGCTAGGTCCCCCCAACAGAAATGCTGTGGCTCATCTGCATATATGATGAGCACTATTTCATTATTGAAAATAATCCATGGCAAAAAATTGCACCTGGCCAGCAACATAAGACCAACTTGCTTCCTGATGTGATTTTAAATGGCTGAGATATTAAACACTGAAAAACGGGGTTTATAATGGAAATACTGACAGACTATTAACTATAGCAGTGCTGCTCTAATAAATGAAATAGCCTGTCGTAATCTCTAATTCATAAATATGCAAATACAAGGCAGAGGATTTGCTCCAAAGGATGTCTCTATAATTTTAACTGACCTTTACTGATACTAAATGAGCCTGTTGCTTCTGGTTTTGTGATTAAATAGAAAGTCCAGGAAGTATCCTGTCTCTCTACATCCAAGGCCCACTTCAGCTCCTGTAAGTGCCAAAGGCAGAAGCTTTGCTACCTTCAACAGGAAAAATCTGGCCCCAGAACATCTAGAATGTGAGACACCTGGCATTAAACTGAACTCCTGACTGTACTTGATTTTAATTCCGTTCTCATCTGTGTTAATTATTATTATATTAATTCTTCTGTTTGGGAGAAATTAAGCACACATTTGCCCCATGTGTCAAAGAGCTTGACCTGCCAAAAGGCACTTACTTGCTCAGTGATAAACAGACCATCAACACAATGATATAAATGTTGAATTTTAGCCAGTTTCCTGTTCTGCACCAAATGGAAGTAAATCCACTGACTTAATATTTAATAACCTAAATGTAATTTCTTTTTTTTCTGCCTCGCATTGCACAGTAAAGAATTGGATGGCTAGCAGTTTTGCAAATTCCCAACCCCTAATTATTTTAAGCTATTCATCCTGCTATCTGTCCATTGATGCTCAGCCAAATTGCCAGCAGGGGAGAGATCTGTCCAATCCAGGAGCTAAATGAGTCACTGAGAGTCAATCTGTTTTTTTCCCTTGCTGCTGGGATTTCCTTGGGTCCTGGCCTCTCTCTGCTCCAATCACACAGACACAGCTCCAGGCGTGGGTCCTCTTTGGCTTCAGCTGCCTCCTGTCTCCCGTGTGTGCTCTGCCCCTCCCAGCTGCTGATGGGTTCTCGCCGGCTGCCCGCAGAAGACCAACGCTTCCACCACACTGCTCCTACAGCTCCTGCTCTGAAGGGAAATGAAGACATCTTGGCCTTGTTGAATTTGCTGATGAAGTAATACATCAGGTATCTAGACGGAAAGCAAACCACATGAATAAAATGTGTCATCTGGGTTAGATACTAATTTATTTGCCTTAAGTTCTGGGAACAATATCTGCAGTTTTTCCAGAGAATTTGGTTAAGTTCCATAGAAACTGAATACTAATATGATTTCTGTAGCATGGAAGACAAATAGGAAACAGAGAAAAAATAGACTCATCAGAAATATTAGCTGCTCACTACTAAAATATCTGACAATGCCGCAAATACAATTTATAAACAGGAACATTTTGAGCCTAACTTTTCACTAAAAAGCAAATTCCCTGCTTTGTCCCTTTTAGGGACAGAATTCAATTACACAAAAATATGCAGCAGACTTAAGGACTGCATGTAAGATTAAGATAACTGGTATTTCATGGTAAATGATTAAATTAGCTGACACAGTTTTATCCTGAACTTTGCCATTAAAACTGACATTTTTGTGCCACGCACACTGTAGGCCGCTGGTAATCGAAACTGCCTTTCTTCTTTCAAAGACTTTCAATAGCTGAAGAACTCTTGTTCTTCATTTGCAACTGTCTGGAAAATATACCTACAACATAACAAGATGAACTAAGCACAGGACATTTTTTTTTCCTCATCTATCATACAAATACCTTGAGAAAACAGCAAGGAGGTTCCAAATGCCCAGATTAAGCTCTGCAACATGCACTTTAATCAAGTAATTTATGTGACTCTACAGAGATGAGAACATGCTGTCCTCCTCATGGTGAGTGAAAATAGAGAAATGACAGAAGTCTCTTACGAAGAATTTAATTATTCCTAGTATACAATTTTAAATCACTCTATGTTTATTCCTCTTCCTTTCAGGCTTGCCTTTTTATGATGGCTGGAATTATGGGAACAATTTTGATATAAACCAGACACAGAAGTGTATGGATGAAATGTTGTCAGAGGCTGCCCTTCAGTTGAGGTAGCTGGGAAGGAGCAACTCAACTCCTTGGTGAAGATACTCAGTCTTCAAACAAAGTGCAGGCACGTGTCACTGCACACAGCAAAGAAAAGGCCACTCTGATCAGGGACACGAACTGTGAGAGAAACACAGTTCCTGAATGTTGCACTCAGAGACCACCAGATTGGGTGGGAAGAAAAGCCACAGAGCCTCTGAGAAATGAAGAGAGGCGGCAGGACGTGCAGCCAGTGCAGCCCTATGAGGGGCCAAGGGGGAGCATAAGGAGTGGGCTCCAGCTGAAAGGTCCCACGTGCAAGTGGATGAACTTATTTTTATAGCTGTTTGTCTTGTCCAGTGGTCAGACAAACAGATCTTCAGCCTTTCTTTGTAGATACATAGAGTTACATAAAAGCAGTTTGTGACTCTCACAACACTTTCTCCTCGTAATTAGTACAACCTAGAATACCTCAAATTTTTAGCCAGCCATGAAGTTTAAAAGAAGTACCTCTAACAATACAAAAGCACGGGGACTAAAATACTAGTCTAGAACAGTGCTCCAGCATGTCCAGTCTTTCAGAAACAGGCTCTTTACACACTTGTGAATATAATGCAAGAGGAATGACAATTATTATTACAGACTATCTAAATAGGACACTTAGTTCCCCACCCACGGACTCCAAAAGTTTTATGATGAAGTCATGCATGCGTCAGATTATACTTCTTTCTGTGCACTGGCACAAAGATTAAAGAAGTCTCCAAACACTGACGGTAGAATTTGGAGAGGTAAAGACCTGTCTCTTTACATGAACTCTGTACTAGTAACCAAGGTGTCTACTGGAAAAGCTAGGGGAAGCTCAAAGAACATCAAAAACTTTTTTATTCCAGAAGAGAATTTGGCCCTTTATTCTCCGTGCAGACTTATCAGAGGTGTATGCATAACAGGAATGCTAGGTAATTTTGCTGCGGCAAAATTTTTGGATACCTTGTTATCCATGAACAGTTGAGCAAGACTTTGGACTCTTTATATCTTGGATCAGTTCTAATAGAGAAGAACAAGAAGAAGAAACCCAGCTTTTTACACAGCACCTTCCCCAGCAGTTAAAACCTTCAGTTTATACAGCACCCGCACAATCACACCATTATCATCAAAGCATGACTTTCATCCCTGAAAATCAGGATGGTCATGAAGTCAAAGAAAGGCCCACAAAGACGTTTCATTGTTTGACAGCTCATGCAAATGTTGAACATGAATGAAAGTCAATCTGATTATCAAAAAATCAAACCTGTATGATGTTCTCACAAACGATGTTATTCAATTGAAAGCTCTCATCTCTCCTCCATATTTTCTTTTAAAAGATACAGCTACCTTTACTTCCTCTTTGTATGTTTTAAACTTTGAAAACCTTTCACAGCAGAGGTTACATGAATCATCTAGCTTTCTGATTCCAAAATGTTTCACTGATCATTCATTATTAACTGAGCAAAATGAAGGTAGCTATGATAAATTTTGGTCTATCTCAAAGTATGAAAAACATCTTGTTCATAGTACTAACTTTTAGATGACATACGACAGTACAGGCCCAGTTTTTTCACTGTCACAGACAATGAGGCTCTTAACAAACCAATCACTTGATATTGCTTTTTTCCCCAATTCCTAGGCACTAACAGTTTCAGCCTGCTCTGCCAATTAGCAGAAACACATTCAAACAATATAACTATGAAAGGACTGAATGTGGGTAACAGGATTAGGATCCTAAAAATTGTCTATTTTTTTTTGTAATTAATGTATGTTCTCTAAACAGTTCTACATACATCTATGCCTTGATGTGAATGCTCTGGAAGAAGTGAGA
The DNA here is from genome assembly GCA_013400495.1 of Nicator chloris. NCBI lineage: Eukaryota > Metazoa > Chordata > Aves > Passeriformes > Pycnonotidae > Nicator > Nicator chloris. The sequence continues at coordinate 203,303 of WAAE01004363.1, forward strand.
AGTCTCTGGCTGCTCTTAGATCTGGGAGTGATGTCTTTCAAAACATTTCAGTAACTGGTGCTCCTTTATTAAATAAAACTGTACACAAAACTGCAATATAACTGTACATAAAACTTGAAATGCTCCTTTTCAAGTGACTGAACACAGGAATGAAACACAACCCAGAGAGGAGCCATGTTAACCCAGGAAAAAAAAAAAAAAAAAAAAAAAGAACTGGCCCATTTCAGTGAGTCAAGATCATGAATACAATCTGCTGCTTGTCATTTGGCTATCTAGACAGATGGGCTAGACTGAAGTCAGTGGGGCTACTTGTGATGTACTCCCCAACTGAACATATTTGGAAAAAGCTGTTATACGAATTTACTCATTTACATCTTAAAATGCTTTCAGTTTCTTTACAGCCACAACTCAGCTTGGGCTCTCCACAGCCAGAGAGGGTCAGGCCTATATGTAAGAGAAGCAGACAGGGACAGAAGTTGTGCAAAGCTGGCCATGGACTTAATAGGAGCTTGATTCTGTACCAATGAAATCAACAGGAGTTTGGCTCTTGTTTGCAATGGGAGGTGGATCAGCCTTTTATGCCAGCTGTTCCCTGCTGGGTAGGGATAATCCCTTTGAAACAAAATATTTAACTTGTTCTCACTCTGTTGTTGCAAGAATGCTTCCCATGAAAATGCTTTCATGAGAATTAAAAGGTGTGTCCCATTTTTATTTCCACATACCACCCCCCCACCCCCCCGCAATGTATATTGTTGCTGATCAAAGGAAAAAACAAACCCCAAACTCCCCACTGGCTATTAAACCATGAGTTTACAAAAAATGCCACAGAAATGAGTTACAGGATGGAACTGAGTCACCTGTTTGTTCTACTGGCCATGACAGCACTTGCACTTTCCTCAGCCAGGAGATGCAGCAAGGAAACATGTTAATTCAAACAGCTGCAACTGACGTGGGATCCCATGGGCAGAAGTAAAATAACTGAGGTCCCTGCAGGCAAATAGAGGATGATAAAAAAATCCAAACTTCCAACAGTCATGAAGGAAGTCCTGAATAACAGCGAGGGAAAAGTATCCAAGAAATGGGAGCTAAGGAAGGACAGTATTAACAGTAAAATCTTGTACATGTGTCCTCCAGTCTGGATCTGAGTACAGCATTTTGTCCCAGTTGCTATTTCTGTGGTTTGTTTTCATGTTTTACAGTGAAAATGAGGTTCTAAAACATGGCTAATGCCCAGGTTGCTCTACAGATCAGCAGCAACAGTGGCTTCTTCTAGTCCCTGCATGTGTTGGTCAAGTTCAAAAAGAATGTGAAAGTTGGGCCCAGTTACACCACCTCTCAGTTTGGTTCAGTCCCTCTCACTCCTCTGGCTGAGGTCCATTTGGCCGACAAACCTGGAACATAAAGTCTGCTAGGTTGTATAAAGCAATTATTTAATTTAAAAAGTCTCTTTCATTGCATTCTAATGTGATTTCCACAAAATACAGAGTCCTCCACAATATCCAGGGAACTTTTGTTTACACCATAAACTATGAGACTTTCGGAAGGGCTCTAGAAGACTTAAAGAGAGGAAACTTCCAGAGACAGAGCTGTTTGGCCTGGCAACCGGGAACTGAGCCTACTGTAGAGTTACATCCTCCAGAAGCAGGAAACGTGTGGAATCATTTGAGCTTAAGGGACTGTGACATTTTTATAGAATGAAAGGAGGAACTGAGAGGTACAGTGACAGAGCCGGGAGCCGCAGCTGGCTGGCTGCTCCACGGAGCATTCCCCTCATAGATTTTTATGACTCTCCTAGCCCTAATATTAAGCACTTGACCTTTTTGTCAAATACTATTTTATGTTATTAGGTTGGATGATTAGTTACTAAATATACCATCTATAGTAAATAGGAAATTGTGTAGTCCGATGCTTTCAGTCTCAGACCTTTCAGGTGTTGGTCCTTTGGCATTTAACATTAGAACACTGAGTGCTCTTGTATTAACTTAAGTCCCTTGGTAAGCAAGAAGAGCACAGCATTTTCACATAGGGCAGAGGGGTTCTGCAGCAGCATTACCAGAGTGGAGAATGCTAGAAACATTGTGAAGTCGGGGCTAACTAGGAGCCAGCTGATGCTGAACAATATACCTTAATCTACAGCCTAGGAATAACTGCATTTACTTTTTAAAATTCTGTAAACCAGAACTTTGCAAATGACTCTGCCCTGTGCCTCTCTCCCTGGTGAACTATCCATCCCTGCCCCTCTCACATACAAAATGGTACTAATGTTAGAAGCAGAATTAATAATTTGCTTTTTTACCTCTCCCTCCCAGCACTTCATAACCTGTTTTGGGAAACCCTGCTGTAAACCACTCCCTCCCATAAATCCCACTCAAATATTTGGATTTAAAGGCATGTGGTTACAGACAGCATGACCCTGAATTTGTGAATATTTATAATAGTTTTGGAAGACAAAAAAAGATCAAAAGTCTTCCTGGAACTTAATAATAAAATTTAATGGTTTTAATAGGATTGGATCAAAATGCTAGTGCAGAAACATCTATCACCCTTAGAGGACAAGCTGCATGAAAAAGAAAAAAGAGACTTATTAGTAAATACTGTGGAGCTTATTTAGAAGAGCACCCCATGGAGTCCATGTAACATATTTATAGAGTACAACTTCAGCCTGGACATAGATTTACGATTTCAGTAAGTGATTCCTCATTACCAGCAAATGACAGAGCTGCTTTATTTTTCAGCAGACTGGGTCTGGTTCTGATCTCAGTCCCGAAACATAAGACTGGTACAGCTCCAGTCATTTCTGAAGAATCATTGCTGCCTGATACCAAGGTTTCAGTTGGTCTACTGGATTTAATAAGCCAGCTGCTCTAAATCCTAGAATAGATTTCCTCTCTGTTAATACAGGATGGTACTTGTTAGCCAAGCAAAACCCAAGGACTCACCCATTTATGTGAGCAGAGGATGAGCAGACTAAACTGCAGGATTTGGCCTCAAATTTGCAGAGCTGTAATTATATTTTCTTTGATTACACACAAGTGTGATGGAGGCAGCCTATGCACAAACCAGATAACATGGCCTTTCTCCAGTTTAACTTCTTGCTATTAAAACAGGCGTGTTTGAGAACGACAAGAATTAGAAAAAATTAGGAAAAAACAGCCCTTCTAAAAATCACAGCGTCTGAAAGGTTAATGAACAGCGAATCCTAGTCAGGAGCATATATAAGCTATAACTGCTGTCCAGTTTGGTCTTTAATAATAATAGCAAAATATTACTGAAGCTGAAGATACTCCACTGCAGTAAAGCACGGTTATTTAGCAAACAAATACATGCAAAATAAACTGCTGGAAGCCTGCTGTGCTCCAGAATCTGCCAAACTGAGTTTCTCCTGTTTCTCTTTCCAGATGCCCTCTGTGTTGCTTACTTCACCTCTTGGCACACACCAGTGCAGGGACACATGACAACAAGAGGCTTAGGGCAGTTCTTAGTCATTGCTTCCAGAATGGAAATGAGCTGGGACTCCTCCACAGTGCTGAGCAACACCAACCTGCAGTGGTGGAGCTTCAGCAGTTGAGAATTTGCTCCCTGGGCATCATACAGAGATTTGCTGATCCCCAAAAGCCACAGAACAAGAAAGCCTGGTTGCAGGCCCAACAATTCTACCTGTCAGATGTTTCAGTACAGAAGTGTGTGCTCAAAGCCTTAAACATTCAGTCCTTGATTACAAGATGTATCTCTACAGCACAGGACAACACTGAGAGGGCTTTTCTGGCCCAATCACAAGCATCAGCACATACCTGTTTATCTCAGTGCTTTGCTCCCAGTTGCTACATGTAACTTGTTGAACCCAGCTGCCTGAGCTACCTTTATACTTCAAAGAAGTTTACATCTGCCCTAGCTGGAGATCTAAACTTTGGAAATCTATAGGCAAAGCGATGACTAATTTAAATACCCTTTTATATATGGATCTGGATCTAAGTATAGTCAGTCTTTGGCCATGTTCAGCTCCCACATCAGTAGGTGCAGAAATGGGCATGGAGCAGGAAAAGCAGTAAAGAAGAAAGAAAGAAAGTAACAATGAAAAGATGAAGTAGAATAACTGTGTCACACATAAGATATTAAATAGAGGGGGGTTTTGCTGCCCCTCCTACACTTTTGTCTATGCTACTGACACAAAGGAGATAAAAAAGTGTTTGTCAGAACACGGCAGGTTCATTTGCACCATTTAAGAATTTGGCTCGAGAAGTAAAATCACTGTTTACACCACAGCTGGCCTTGGTTCTTTGGTTTTGTTACATTACCTAATCTCTTTGCTAAAGAAAAGGCATTCTAATTCTTTGTAATTGCAGTATTGCCTTGACTCTTAAAGTCCATGGAGCTCTTCCAGGACTACCATGAGTGTAGAGCAGAGCAAGAATATGAAAACCCGTTGTGATGTTGGTGCTTGAAACAGAGAGCTGTATTTGCTGAAGGCCTCTGTAATTCTCTGGACTGTAAAAAAAGAGAGTGATATATGGATAAACCAGTTTCAAACACATGATAACATTTTCCACCCTATCCACTTATAGCCTAAATCAACAATTTGCTAGTCTGTGTGTCTTACCAGAGGACTTCAGTAGTGGCATTTTACTGCATAAATTCCATTAGCTGTATTCTTGAAAAGCCGCTTCTAAAATGATGTTGCAATGATGAGTTTTTCCCATATAGGTTCAAGTGAAATAATGGAAGTCGAACACAAAAGTCCAGAACAGGAAGTTGGTAGCAAAGCTGCAAAAAGAATGGCAAGAGACCTGGCACCAAAGTTGCAACAGGCCGGACCACGACAACTCCCTCAACGCAAACCCATTCACATTACTTAGCTGTCAATCACAAAGTAGGACAGAAAATTCTTGTCAGCAGCTAGTGGACATTAGCAAGTTATCTGTAACAAATTATGTGATTCATCCTCAGAATTGGAATTAGGAAACAACTGGATTTCACTGAATCTGTTTGTCGTCCCGTGTATGCCAAAGCATGCCATGCCCACTTTCCTTCTCCTTCTATCTGCAGGATTGTGTTTCTCAGTGAACCTAACAACATCTGCTGGTTTCCTTGATGCAAAATCTCTCTCTTGAGAGTAAGGAAACTATTCCACATAATGGGAAATCAAAATTTAGATTCCATCTCTAGAAGACCATTTCCCAGTCACACCATTTTGTTCTCGTCCTGCATGGTTTTCAAGCACAACTTACCAATTGTGATATATCTTATAACCTCCCATAGTCAATCAGACTTGTGGATGTTTGCCCTCTTCTGGATTACCCAAGGACATGAAACGTTTTAGTTGGTATGGAACAACCACACACAGATGTCTGATATAAATCATTATGACCTTTGGCCAAAACATATGTTTTAGCTGTGGGCTTGTTTTGCTATGGCTCACCATTTTTTCCATTAGCAAAAAGGATAACACGGGCCACATTTGCTGAGAAGCAGTTTTCTTATAAATCAGGCCAAAACACAGTGGCTCAGCATATTCATCTAGGATCTTCAGGTCTGCAGTGCAACCAGACATGTCCCAGGCACCATGTGCCTGTCTGTGCAAATGTCAGCACAGTTACACCACTGCAGCCAGGACGTCTTGAGAAAACAGTTAGTCATGCTGAGAAAGTCTAATGTCCTCGGTCACAAAGTTCTTAGGATAATTATAATGGTTCCATAGCTCAAAAAAATGAGAACATGCACATATAAGGACAAAAATTTGACACATGGGAAGTAGAAGGTGTTATAAATACAGTTGCTGGCATTAACACAATGTGTTATATTCTAAAATGCAAAGCATAGCAAATATGTCCTTTGAAAACACAAAAGCAAAAGCTTTGCCTTAACCCACTGACGTTTCTAAGCTATTTATGCTCAGGCCAGCTCCTGTCAGCTTATCACAAGCTGCATGTTTTCATTGCAATCTACTGCACAGCATCACTCCAGCTCAGCTGGCATCTCTTAGAAGGAAACAAGATGGATTTCACTCCTTTGCTTCACATCCACCCTACATCAATTCCTGTATGTAGAACTCCCCTTCTCTTTGTAACAGTGGGATGGTGGTGGGCCAGCTTCAACACCTCACTCCTCCATCTCCTTCTCTGCTCAGGCACTTGTCAGCTTCCATGTTTTTGGTGCAGAATGCACCATTTTTCAGGCCTGAACATTTCATTGGAATGGTTTATGTCTTGTTCACCAAATATCACGGCAGGGACGGGAGAAAAGTCAGATGGCCTTAATAATAAGGCTTTATTTCGAAAAGTCATCCGGTGGAGCATCTGGGGCCTCCAGGACACCCTCCTTGTGGTTATGTTGAAATGGTTGAGGAAGGTGAGCTAACTAGATTCTGGAGTATTTATAGTATTTACAGGCATATATAGTCATTTCAGTGCAGTTTTGGCATCACTGATGACAGAGAATGTGACACACGAATAATACACTGGTATGTTTTTTAAATAAGAAGCAAAGACCTTTCGAGACTGGATACTATAGAAATCGCTATTAGCAAATCTGTATACCAACCAAAGATGGATACCAATGATACACTCCAAACAAAATGGCTGGGCATTTAAGTTAATCTCATTTGGCACAGTGCAGGTTGGAACTCCAGATGGATGTAACCCTGGGGGGAAAGACACATCTGCCTACAGAGTAACTGCTAATACTGATGGGAGATTTTATATCATCTTTCCCCATTTTATCAATGGGATCTAACTTCCCTTTTTCACACAAGGGTCACATCACTTCACCTGTTACTTTTACTGGTTGATTAAACCAACTAAGCAATTAACTGTCCGTCCTGTGATCTATTAAGGCAGGTCTCATTGAGAGATCTCTGCAGACAATCAGCTGTGCTGAATGTTCTAATTTTATAGCTCTTGAGATTCAAATTCCTAAACTACAAAAAAGTTTATTCTTCCACTTAATAGTAAGATTGTAGGCTTGGATTGGTGACATTAGCAATTTTACAGCAAAGGTAGGAAATTTCTGTCGTGGTATGGTTACATGACTTCATCAGACCCACATACATACACATACATACTGTAATAGATTATTTTATTTAATATTGCTAATTCTTCCTGTGCTTTGCTACTGCATCTGAGTCAGACCAAAGCCCAGACATGATGTCTGCTTCCTGTTGCTGTTTCATATTGCTTTTGTGGCAAAATGGCTGATAGGAGAGAAGAAAGTCTTTGAAGTGTTCTGACAATTTCTGTCAAGAAGATCCCAAAAGCATGGATAAATGTTTTTTTCTCTCTCAGAACTTGCAGCTTACAGTACCAGAGGGTTCACTGCTGTTACTTTTCTTATTCAAAACCCATATGAAACCACTTGAGGATATTGTGAAATGGCATAGGCTACAATGTCATCAATATCCTGATGACACCAAGCTCTGTCTCCTTTTCATTGAAGCCATATGTTACAGCTTCCTTGTGTCTGGCAGAGATAAGACATGGATGAAAGCCAGTTGGCTGAAGCTTTCTCTAGATAAGATGAAGGTAGTATATGGGTTTGGCAAGGGAAAGGTGTTTTGAGTTGACAAAAAATCTGCTTCCAAAGTAGAGGGAGATTCCCATTGTCAAAATGCTCAAGGGCTTCACTGCCTCCTACCTCATCCTGAAATCCCAGTGGCAAAAGTGACCCAAATCTATGTGTTTCTTGCTTGATTTTAGCCACTACGAGCTCACTAGGTGCTGGCTTTCAGTTGACAACTCCGTGTTGGCCAGGCACACAAGGTCAAGAAAGGCTCTGTTACGCCTTTGTCATTACTTTCAGATATTGTCTAGCCTATTCATAAAGATGTCCAGTGAGAAAGACCCCGTGCTTTCCTGATCTACTGCTGTATGCCACCAGATTCCTACAGGAATACCAAGCATTTACTAATGGTTAACTGACATCTTTCTTACCCTAATTAAGGCCTGTTGGTACTTACTTTCCTCAGGAACGTATGAAAGTATCTCCTTGATTTGAGCAGTGTTTCTCATGTAGTTGGAAAGGCACATTATCTTCTTTAAGACCCTTGTTTAGGTTAGACAGTCCCAGATCACTGAATCTTTCCTTGCAGAGCAATTAATTTTTAGACTTCTGAATATGCGTTTTGCTCTCCTCGCCAGCTGGACTGTATTTCTCGAAATGTACGACCCACACGGAGGTCACAATAAATCAAGCAATATTTTAAGCTTCTATTAAATATAGGTAGGCAGTAGCACCATTTCTGCTCCAGGCCCTTGGGACATATTTACTGGGTGGAGGATCTCTGCTTGTTATCTCTTGTGCAATATGATAATATGCACACAGCCCCCAAACAAAACTACGCTTAGATAGCACACAGACACACAGGGCAATGCAAACACAATCATTTCTACTCTCGTATTCCAAATTCTCAGCAACATTTGATGTTTTGGGTAACGCTGGGTTCCTCTAAGTTCTTCATCTTTTTTCTCTGCAATTCAGAGCTCTCCTCTTAACTGTTGTTCCTCTCTCCCATCACACCAGGTTTGTTTAGTCCCACCATTAAGTGGAAACTTTCTGCTATAAAGCATTCTGTCCTGATCCACCCTCATGTCCAAAGCTGCTAATTCTTCCAAAAGCTTTTTGCTTTATTTTGAGTCTTTATTGCTCCTTTTAGTCTTTCCTTAGTCCTTGCAGGAATTTCCACTGCCCAGTTTCTCCCTGCTTCTCCCAAATGAAGAAGCAGGAAGAATTAATTTTCTCAGCCCATTGGACTGGATGACCATGAAGGTTAACGCTCTAGCACTGTCACTCATCTGGCTTGCATGGGACATTTCCCTGTCAGCTCTGCAAGGCAGCCTTTCCGTGAGCCCTGCCAGAAGCCACAAATTGGACAGAGAGACACACTTACCCTACCAGCCACCATAGGATCGCCCTTGGTCGTTTTTGGGGGTGAGAGACATGGGTTCATCCCTTCCAGAACACACTTCACCCTTGGCATATGTCTCTTGTCTTTTATTTCCACACTGCTCCACTGCCACTATGGGACTACTCTGGAAGCACAGAAGGAGCCTTCTCAGCTTTGGCTAATACAGAGTGAGGCTACTTCTCTATTGCAAGGCAAAAAAAAAAAAAGCATTATAAAGGACAAATAACGTGTGTTCTCCATACTGTGCATGAGCAGCCAAACGCACGCTGACCTCATTGCCTTGATGACTGCCTTTCTTCAAGGCAAGTGGATCAGGGACAAACTCTCTGATTCGGGCAAAGCAGCTCTGTAGGCAGAGTGTTTCACCTCTTGGTAAGGCTCACCACTGTGTCCAATTAAAACAGGTGACTGGGAGAGTCAGAAACTTTTTAGCAAATAAGTAAAAGGAAGACTATCTTAAATTAAGTTTACAGAAGAACAAGGAGGATGACCAAACAAGAGTCATGCTGGTCATACCTTAATTACTCTATCTGCTAAAGAGATAGGCAATATTTATGTAAATTACATAGACTCCATGTAGCACAACGAAGTTACTGTTCTTCCTCTCGCTCCCTTAATGAAATTTATGATTCTGCAATTTATTAAATCCTTCTCTCACATGTGGAAATAAAAAAAATAACAATCGTCAAGACACCCCCAGAGGAGCACAAGAGGCAGCCAGCTGACGCAAACAGCGTGTCAGGGTTTTATGCAGGAACTAGGAGTACCAAAAAGGGGAAGCAGATACTTCAGAAAAATTCCTGACAGTGTTAGTGTTCAGGTTTAGGCTGTCCAGGGAGAGAACCAATGTGTTCTCAAATAATTACTGTGGATTTTTGGTGCCATTCATGAAGCAGTTACCTGTCTCTGTCATGTGAACAGCCAAGATTTCATGGCTTTCTGACTAGATTTTAAGGGGAATGTGGGGCCCTCATGTTTCACGCCCTGGAATTACAAACGGCACAGCAACCATCTCAATACTTAACATATAAATTAATTTAGTGTAAATAACAGCCCTGAAGAACCGCAAGCTTTGCTATCTGCACATCAGAGTATTTTTCAGTGTTTTAAGAAAAAAACATGTAAATATGAAGACCCTGAGGTTTCCACAGAAACCTCTGATTAAAAAGAAATGACAACAGACTCACACTCAAGGGGAAAGGACAGTATGGCTAAGTGTAAAGAACAGCTGGGGTATATGTAATGTTACAGTTATTTTTCTGTGCTTCCTCTAGGATGAACCAAAGACCTTGTTTTGCTGAGTGCCCTAAAGTCCCATTACACATCTCAGGAAAGAACCTTAATGGTTTTATTGGGACCCATATCTGCACACATAACATGGCCTTTGAAGATGAAAGGATTTTTTTTTTTCTCAGCTTCCATTTTTTGCCTTTGGTTGACATGTTCCTATATGGACACTCAGTCCCCAGATATCTGTTCCCTAAGCAGGGACATCAATAACATCCTCAGAGGGAAGACTCTGGAACACCTATGAAAGTCAGAAGTGTGAGGAATACATCTCAGATGATGCAGATGCAGTCACTGCTGTATGATCAGATAAGCAACATTGCAAGTTCATTTTTGTATGCTAAATAAAATAAAAATGTCAATATTTACACATAACCTTCAAGGCTCTTACATTTGCAGCTCTTTAGTATTCAGTGCAGACCACATTTTCTTTAGTCCGTTACCAACAGCTTGGAAATTTAGTTAGAGGATGCAACCCAAATGTTCCTCCAAATGTTGTTTCCAAATGGTCATCTTGAAAAATGCTGTTTAAAAGGATGAAACCTTTATGTGAAGATATAAGAGCCCATGCAAAGAGCAATATAAACAGCAAGGAAATCATCTGAAGATTAAAACTACTAATGATAAAGACATTACTGTTAGGCATAGTTTAATTTGCTGGTAACTAAATCACCAGAGGCTTTTTACAGCCTTCTTGGAACCTGACTATTGTGTAGTGCACATTCAACCTCTAAGTGTACAGTGACACAAACAAATAAAAGCGATCATAACAGTTGAAATGTAGTTAGAGACACAATTGAGAACATCTGTATTGTAAGCAGAAATAAATTAGAAATACTGAAGTGTTTTGTAGCTGTGAAACTGAGGGATAAAAAATAACCTACAGCACCTGGATTAAGCAGTTGTAAATAATGTATAAAGGAAAAATCTCATTACCCCCTGTGTAAACTCCCCCCCAATGAAATATATTTTATGGATGTTGCATCACAGTAATAAATGCAGCATTTGTTTTCCCCATAAACTTTCCATTTCATGACTATAAGATAGTTTGGATTTGGAAATAATGGCCAGTGAATGTACTGTTTGCAGGATTAGTTTCCCTCAACAAGCAGCTTTGAACTGACCTTCAGTTTTTTTGGGCTAAAGAGCAGGGACTCACACAGGCTTAGCAAAACTCATCTTTGTGCCTACAAAGCTGTGGCTGTGTTCTCCAGTTGCAACAGAACCATACCATACAAACAAATCCAAAAGGACCACTAGAGAGTATTTAGACTCTGAGCCTTGAGTGTTGTAATTGCCTGATATCGTGAAAGATCTGATGAGATTGTATTAGGTAACGATTAGATACAAATGTGTAAGTTTTCCCTTTGTAAAAAAACAGGTCTTACAGTAGAGTGCTGCATGCTGCAGGATACAGAGCTTCTACTTACAGTAAAAAGAGCAAGTGCCATAGAAAAAAACTGTAATGCTTTTGGGTTTCCAGTTTGCCTTTGCAAATACTCACAGTTTTGTATAAAAATGCCAGGACTGATTCCTCGCTTGTGTCAGCTTTGCACTATCAGCTTTGCTGAAGTACTCAACAGATTTATTCTACATTTAGGCAGTGAATTACTGTCAAATTGAACCATTAGCTTTCTCTTGAAGATATCTTGATTCCCCACACATGAAAAGAGGTCAGCTTCCTGATGATCCAGGGCACCAATCACTGATCCCCTCGGGTGAGTGCCCGAATTGTCTGTACACCCGATACACCATAACCAAGCCACAGCCCAGTGAAACAGGTGAGAATGCTACGAGATGCTACAAAACCAGTCAGCATCTAGAGTCAAACTGAAACCTAACAGAGTACAAATTAAAAGGATAAGAACTTCCCACTGGCTGAGAGAGATAAAATGTCACAAACATAAAAACATTATAAAGTTAGGCTTGAGTCTGGAGTGCTTTCCCTTTATGATTAATGATTGGGCTCAACAAGGATGGGAAGGGCAAAGCAAAGTTCCTCTTGAACCAGCTTAAAAATGCCACAGCTAAAGAAAAAAAAAATACAGGAACATCAATTTCAAAAAATAACAAAACAAACCCCCTCTACTAAAATGTAAAGGTCAGGAAAGATTTGGGTGTTTTAAAATGCTGTCTTGAAGAAATTTCATAAAGGTTAAGATGTCATGTAGTTTCAGAGTTATGGGCACTGGAGGGGGGTCCTTGAGTGCCAGCTATTCCTCGGGCCACTCACTGACTGTGAGCTGCAATGACAGTGGGCAGCGGGAGGCTGGCGGATCAGAAGCTATCGCTGTGCCACCGGGGAAAACCCATGTCTTGCTCCCCCAAGAATGAAGGGCTGTGTGAATATTTCAGCATCTGAGATTCAGGCAGTAGATAAAATAGAAAAACATGCCTTAAATATAAGGGTCTAATTTAAATTGTCAAGAACAAACATATTCAGCATTCAGGCTCTTCAGCTCAGTTCAGCGTGCCTGGGAGGAGCGGGAGGCACAGCAGGCATGTTACCAAGAGCCCGAGGAGCTCCTGGTGGCAGCCTACCCTGCACAGTTCCATGGCTCCAAACAACATGTGGATTCCTTGTGCTTTGAAATCCCTGAGGGCACACAGGCAGGCAGGACAGAACAGGAGCTGTAATGCTTCTTTTTCCAGGTGTTACAGATGAGAGCAGGAAAACCAATATGACTGGGGAAGAGTTTGGAGGGCAAGTTTTCCTTCACCTGCTCTCTGCCATGCCCACTCGGCAGTTGTTAGGCCAGCTCCCTCCTCCTGCAGGCTCCTGTGCCCTGATCCCATTTAGCACTGACCTGGCCCTCCTGCCTCACCCATCTTGTTCTCCAGGTCCTCCTCTCTCCTCTGATTTTTAGTTCTGTCATACAGCATTGCTGTTTTGCATGGACTACAACTACTAAAAAAAAACCCCAGACTTTGTGGGGTTTTTTTAAATCCCCCCCCATCTTCAAGATTTTCAGACTTGAGTCTGCATCAGTGGATGGAAAATACCTCCTCAGTGGAGTAGGAAATACCTTTCTCTGCTTCAAATATTCCCTGCCTCAACTCCCCACCTCAGGTTCCCTCTGATAGGCCATTTTACCTTGCTTTCTGCTTTTGGCATGCTGGCTACCCTACTGATTTTGCATATTCTTTGAATGCAACTTGGGGAGGAGAAGCTTGGGATTGCTACCCAAAGCTCCTACGTGGGAACTGTGAATGTAGGGAAAGCAGAGCATCCACCACTATCTCTTGACAAATGAAACCTATTTCAAAATGAAGTGAATTTCACTTGCAGACAAAAGGTGAACTGTGAAAAGGTGAACTATTTGCTCTTAACGATCAAACAATTGCTACACAGAGTCTGTAAAATAATAGAGAGAGAAGAAAATCTTCGGAAACTTATACCAGTTCTGGACAAATGTTACATGGAGAGTAAAATTCTGCAAATGTCAATTATTTCATGAATAGAAATAAAAGAATGTTGTCATCAAAATACCATCAAGACCCTTTTTCATCACATATGGATGGTACTGTTCCAACTGAAGGTGTAATGAATAAAATGATCTTAAGTTTTTTTAGAACTTAACCTCTTTTGCCTGCTCTTCCTTTTGCTCCATTTTGTCCTTTTCTATACCCATCTGTTGCACACTGCAAGCTCCCTGTGACAGCTACCATGAGGCCTGATTTTCAGCCCTCTCTCTGGCAGCTTTGCACTGCTCAAGAGAGCAGAAGGGAAAACAGGTCTGTCGCCCTGAGAACTCCTTGGATTGTGAGGTCTTGCTAAAAAATCTCTTGCCCTGCAAAGGAAATATAGCAAGGACAGGACAAGACATAGCTTCAGAAACCTGGATTGCCAACCCAAGAATGGAGAGAAAAGTAGCTCAGTTTAGTTTTCCCAGCCCTTACTCAGTCAGATATTATGTGTAGCAGGCTATGGCTACACGTATGTGCAGCAGAGTGTGCTCTGGGTCTCACCGCTTGCCTTTTTTACCCTTTGAAGAATATCACACCAAATTACAGTGCTATATAAATCGTTATTATAATAAATAATAGCAATGGCAGCGAAACTTCCCCCAGTGTTGTATTTCTCTTTCTTTGGTTTACATAACTGCCTTGTTTCTCAGAAACATCCTCCAAAAGTTGCTGGTTTTTTCTGCCAGACTAATACATACACTTATTTCTCTGAAAAGATGAAATACTCTGCTTTAGGTAGCAAAACAAGATGTTAGCCCAGTAAGTTTAGATACAGCAGAAGTGTAATTAACTAATAATTATTCTTTACAGAAAATTAATACATCTTTGTAATTCTTGGAGAAAACTGAAAACCAGCATAGTTAAAATGATTCTTCACTCAGCAAAGAAAGCAAACAAAGCCATTTTCTTCGGTGCACTATGTATGTCTGGGCGGACAAAGACAGAAAACCCAGGCTCATGCACACAGGCAAAGCAGCATCACCTCCCCTTGTCCTCACCCTCTAAGCACACACTGTGCATCCTCGGAGCCTCCCGGCTGCTGGCTCACATAAGTCTAGTTTTATTTATAGTTTCCCTCAATACAGAGAACGTATTTGAACACATTTGTCTTTTCCCCCTCTGTCAGAGACACAGATGTGTATGTATACATATGCATGCGCATGCAAAACATTCACACCTACCATACTCTTGAGTTTAGCATCAAAATGATGTTGAAACACATTATTAGGGCATATTTTTCTATCTGAAACTGGCTAGATTTTCCCCTAACAGCTGCACTCTAGATTTTAATTAAATAATACCAGTTGTGCCTTATTTAACTAAGCCAGCACATCTCCCTTATGTTTGGGCATACTAATTTTTTAATTTTAATTTTTTTTTCCTAATGATTAGGCTTGTATTTTGATCTGTAGCATTCTATAGCTAAGAAAACCTTCAAATCAGTGTAACATTACATAGGCAAGGAAGGGGCATTTTTTTGGCTAGGGCAAACCTTGGCACATTTTTAGCAGGTTTAATTTAAGCCAACAGATTTGTCCCTGAAAAGCAAATATGGGTGTAGTCAAACTCCTTGTAGCTTTGGTTCTCTGATTTGCTGCTGCAAACCTACAGACAATAAGTTGAAGGCCATCTTCCTAGGCATGTTCCCCTTAGACTATGAAAACCAATTAGTCTTTGGAGTCATCATCTCTGTTGCTGACGCTATTTAATCAAAGAGGGGTTTTAGGTAAATTGAGTATCTACAGTGTTTGAATATACTGATAAAAGAAAGAAAAATTGTAATGGATCCCATATCCCTTCAGAAGGTCAGCATCTGCAAAATGCCCTAGAAAGGAACCAAAATAAAAGTGCATTATCAGCTTTGACAACCATGGGAAAGTTTTTGTACAAGTGAAAAATAAAGGGAGGCTGAACAACTCCTTCCTTCTGGTAAATACTGTAATAGTTTTTACTTCATGGTTTTTACCTGGGAAACGTGGCTCTTGATACATTTGCCTCACAGAAAAGATTGGTTACCAATGCAAAAGCCCACAGACAATAGGAGCAGAAAATTGTTCAAGAAAATTGTTCTTTTAAAGTGTAAGAACTCCTCTCAGCTTTAACACAGTGAAGATCTTGCTCCTGAAAAGGAGAGTCACAGAGTGACAGCTGACACGGCAGAGGTTTGGAACCTGGCCCTGTGAGCTGCACCTCTCCTGTACCACCTGCCTACCAAGCTCCATCACCAATTACCATCAAGTCAGTTGAGATTTACATGATGAGCAGGAAATAGTACCTGTAGAAACAGCTTAAGGGGGAACACATGTTGAAAACTGTGCAAGCAGGTGGGACTAGCCCGACTGTGTGCTGGTGTGATTTATAACAAGAAAAGCAGGGTGCACTTTCTGTGGGACTTTATTGCCACCTTGTCCTTGGAGGCGGCCAACGGCTTCTCCTCCATAATTGTCACATACACCTCCATAGGAATAAAGGGAGCGTGCAGAGTGTGCCACCCAGAAGCCACCTGAGGGAAACAGCCCCCTGCTTGGCCTGGGGGAGGCAGTGGAGAATGGAAGTTATTACGTAAAAACAGGTACCTGCAAGAGCAGCCATAAGTCTGTCACTTGAAGACAAATAAATATATTTGCATCTACAGGGAAGAAGTCTGCCATATCAGAAAAAGCCGTGAAGGTTTTCTCAGCCATCACACAATTTGTCTCCATGATACTTTGCTTCCAGTGTCATGTACATTACATCCTATCTGTCATCGGAGTCAATCTCAGCAGCTGCTTGACATGGCTCTAATCAAGACAGATACAAACCCCAGGAACAAAGGTATTGTTGCCCCCAAAGCGAAGCTGACACAACTGGCTGGTGTGTTTATTTAAATAGCTCATATCTATCCTGTTAGCACATTCCAAATCAAAGTCCGCATTGTTTATTTTAAAGTGAATTTTGGTCTCCTGCTCTCCTTTGTTTATGAAGGTCCGTGTTTCTGACAGCTGATAAAGGGCATGCTGAAGATTTACAGTATCCACAGCTGGTTGTGTGGTGCAATGGGACTTTCCCCACCTAAGTTTGCTCTGTGTGCCTCAGCCACACAGAAGACTCCCCCGTGAGAGCGGAGTCTCATGGTGAGGACAGCTTGCCTTGCCCTGTATTGTTTTCCCTTTCACTGTGGGGAAATTGCTATATGTCAAAGCCTAGCAAAAGCTGCTCTGGGACAGCTTGAAGTCCTTCCTCAGGTGGAATCTTTGGGAACAGAAGTGGTACTGGCTTCAGTGTGCCTCATGCCCAGTCCAACAGTGCAGTTCCTCTGCCCATTAATTTTGACACCAGGCAAAATGGTCACATGGCCTGAAGTAGGAGTAAAATTTTATGTTCCATTTATGCTCTGTTTATTTACACCTGAGTAATTCCACTGCCTTGTTACTGCTGTAACTCTGAAAAGAGTCAGTCTAGAGACTCCTGCTTTTGCAAGTCCAAATTCTATCTCCTTTGGCAGGATGCTGTCTGTACACCAACTGGAAAGGAGCAAGGACAGATGGAAAAGAGTCCATGAACTGAAATACCCAGAATCTTTGGCTGCAGGTCAAAAATGTATCACTTTTGGCCATCTTTGGTCAATTTACTTCACACTTTCCCAGCAGTGGCACGACATGGGGATCTACGTTGTTCAAGAACTTCACATTTCTCCTTTACCATTAGAAACTTGGTGTTCAAAACCCTTGTGATATGGTCAGGGCAGCATATTCTCTTTCAACTGCACACATGCCAAGAAGGAACACTACACATCTGCAATGCTTATACATTGCATCACATCACCTTCTAGTTGACAGAAATCCTCGCCAAGACTCTCAAAGCCAGGGTGGAGAAATACAGAAGTGAGCTATCTGCAGGTGAGGACTGCACAGGAAATGTCCTGGTGTAATTCTTGACTACTCCCAACCAGCCAGGGTTAAAGTATGCTCAGGCATGTGTCATGTGCTCTTGTAACTTCTAGCTCTTGCTTGCTAAATAAGATTCAGATTCTTTGTCTTTACACTGCAAAATGATCACCTACAGATCTAATAAATGGTATAATTGGATAAGTAGACACCTGTTAGTCACATGACCTGACAAAAGGTAAGGAAAAATAGAAAGACTCGCATTAAAAAAAGCCCTAGAGAGAATAAAAGAAACATGCCAAGAGAAAATATGACACACATACTTTATACATGTTTAATTTCTGTTGTTTTGGTTGGAAAACAGCTGCAGGTGTCCTCTAATTATATCACCATTTTCACAAATATCAACTGTCATATTTAATTTGTTACATTTACCATCCAGCCTCCTCAAACGGTGCACTTCTTTCATTACACATTTAGTGCCAGAGTTTCTAACATTCAAGCTAACTTTCAAGCAAGTCAATTAATGCATTATTTACAAGTGAAATGTTATTAAAAACAGATTCTTAATTTACTAATGATTTAGTAGACCCCAGGCAGTATTCCAATTTGTTTTTATTGAAATTGGAAGAACATTTAGAACAAAGGGGAAAGTAATGTCAAGGATATTTTGGCCTATTTGTCTGTGCTGTACTTTCTGTGGTATTATGTCTACCCCTACATCTTCCCTCCCTCTTTTTTATATTGTATTTTTAATACATAACCTAACCAGTTGCAGCATGATTGAGGGGAAAGGTCTATGAAAAATGAAAAACAGCACAAACACTATTGTGAGTTTTGTTTTTAAAAAGCACCAGGCAGTCTGGAATGACTCAATACACATGTTCACCATACAATACAGCATATTTTGATTTACAGCGCTGTTCTAGCAGCACAGCAGGTTAAGAAGGTTAGAAGTCAAGGGAAATTAAACGTTATTAGCATTCCACCATTGTTGTTCTGTACAAAAGTGAGTATGTAACTTTTCAAATGCATTTTTAAACTCAAATTTGTTTCTGAGGCTTTTAGGTTGTCAGAAACTTTTATGAGCGTGTGTGTGCTTCTTTGTCCTTTCCCTTTTTTGCACCTTTTCCTCTCCTATCTGTGCCCATTCAGGATGTTCGTTAAAGAATAATTCCACTCCTACCTTCTCTCTTTGCCTAACTGCCACTACCTACAACACTGCTGTTGTCATTAAAATGTTGACATTGACTTTTAGGGCCACTTAATACAGGAAATATCTATGATTCAGTGGCAGTACTAATCAGTCGCAAACACTAAGCATCAACGTTTGAATGGTGACCAAGATAGCTTCAAGATATTTCTTTGTGTTTGTTTTTGTGTGGGAATAAATGAAGCCAAAGCAGGAATTCATGACCAGAATGTGTTTTACTCCCACAGGGTGGCTTACCAACCACAGATATACCCAAACCACGTGGCTTCAATTTGGCTTTAAGGGCAGGGTGGGGAATGCTGCTTTCAGGACTCTGGCACTTCCACCTATGAGAACACCTAACTCAGACCCAGGTGTGGACACCTTCCCCGGGAGATCTACATGTTGAGTAAGAGGCTGGGGCAGTGGGCAGGGAATGTCTAATTTAGGCATAGCATCTCCAGCAGTCTTGGTGAGGAAATGAGGAGGCCAACAGGTGCTTTCAGAGAGCAGACAGGGCCTCAGGTCTCGTTTCTACGCACATAAAGCCTGCATCAGAAGAAAGTTTGTGGGCAAAATACTACCACACCTAACTAAATGAGAGCCAACCCAGATAAATCTACATTACCACTACCTCTTCTAAAAAGTGATGAGAGAGGCAAAGCTGAAGCCTCTTTGTGCCTCACTGTTTTTTGTAAAACAGGGATAACACTGCTCCTGTACCTTGCAAAGCTGATATGAAGATAAATTCAGCAACTACTTGGGATGGTCTTCTTTATGATGGCAACAGTACTCACACAAATCAGGCTGATGGATCTGTACCTTTCCCTACTAACCCCTGATGTCTTTGGAGGACCTCCCGTAGGTGACAACTTCTTAGGGTTATGTGTGAAGTCAGATGCACCAGGGTGGCCATGAAATGACCCTTTATTGATGGTGCCACAAAAGCTGCAATCCCTGCCCTGTCACCAAGCACCTCCGGTCCCTGTAGGTCACTGGGTGCCTAACACAGCACTGGTTCCAATGTACAGAGAGCCAGGTTGGCTGTGCACTGCCCTTGTGTCTTGTGGCCAAGTCTTCTGCTGCCTTGGTCCCTGACCACCCGGGGCTCATTTTTGCTGAAGGGTCCTGCAAAGCCGCAGTGATCATCAGAGCTTTGACCTTTGTCTACCTCACCAAAAGCTGCTGACATCCAGCACTGACCCAACCCACCTCCTGTGGCTGGTTCAGAGGAGGGTCAAGAGCCTCCAGCCAGCACAAACCCAGCTAGCTTAGCTTAGGTACAGGAGGCAGGGGTGCTGGGTTTAAAAGCTTCTGTTCTCACTTCTGCTGATGAGCTGTTGTGCTGGATCATTGCTAAAGAAGTCATCAGAAAGTTTCAGACTTTGCAAACTAATGCTGTGTTTATTCAACTTTCCAATCATTCCTCTCTACTATCTGTGTTTCACATACCGTGAAACTGCACTACACTGTGCAATTGAATTAGTTGTACAGTGACTCAAAGGCATTAAACAATGACTTTGATATTTTAAGTACTGTCTAGGAGGGATTTTTAATTCCTTCTTCATAATGAAACAAGAAACACATGAAAAAAAGCCCACAGTTACACAACCCTGAAACATTGATTTTCTTTTCCATCCTGGGTAGACCCCTCTGACACAAAAGAACAAAAAATATCCTTAAAGCCTTCAGCTTGTTTAGCAGTAGAATAAAAATAAAACAAGCATTGACACGCAATTTTAATGTCACTCAGTAACACAAGAAATAAATCCCTATTATTAATGCACCTTCTAAGTTCACAGTATGTACTCAGGAAGCAAATCCTAAGGGAACTTTCCAGATACTATTGAGTCTAAGGGTAGACATGTCCATTCTTCTCCAGCTGCAAGAGATCTGCTGAAATGGCCAGTGGCCCAGACACGGGGCTGGTTAGCAAAGTGCTGGTATTTGAGCTGTTCAGGGTGAACCTATTCATTGTGATCGTGACAGATGAGGGAGTGGCCACGCAAAGAGCTTAGCTGGCAAATTAGAAAGAGATGCTAAGTTTTGGTAAAGAAGTGATGACAAGCTGCTGGAAGGAAGAGAGACCCACTGCTGGCACAGCAAAAGTCAGAAGAGGATCCACACAGAACCTCAATCCCCCACTGGTACCCCTGGAAAGCTGGGGAGAGTAAAAAGAAGAAGTGGCTGTGCTTGCACTCACTTGGTCAGCAGGACCCCAGAGTGGCACTGAAGCAAACGGCTGCTGTGTGGAACATGGGGCTGAGGTGGCCCTCACAGGCCACCGCTGCCTCAGGGACAGCAAGGGGATCAGCTGTCACTATGGCACAAGCAACCCTGAAGGAGAGTAAGTTCTGCCACTGACAAAAGACTCTCCAGACTGCTTCTTACTGGAGGTGAAAGTGGGGGCAGAAAGAGGGGAAAAATGAGTGAAAAAATGCTGTGAAACTACTGGCATTAGCTGCTAAGAGCACAAGGCCAGGCACCTAAGTGATGACTCACATCTGACAATAAATACATGAAGAGTTGTTGAAAGCATGTTTGACTTTCACAAAGGGGATTAAGCAAATATTTGTTTGTTCATTAGTCTTGACCAACACTTTTATGGCAGGAGAGTCATTAAACCTTAACATACATCTGCAAGCGAGATATTTGGTTGTGTTGAAGATTAAGACACAAAGCAATGCACACTGTTTACACAGAATGGCCTTGAAGTACCTGTATTGGAGTGAGATGCAGTTATTAGACACTGGCACTGTGAATCTTCATTCTGTTGAAGGTTAGTGGGGATGCTATGTCTGCCATGCCACTTTAAAGGGCCCGTTTCTGCTTGTGTGTCTGCATCAACTTTCAGCTTCCCTGACTAGTCTTAAAAAGCTGATGAATGAAATCTGCTTCATTAATTAAATTATACCTGTATATAAGAAAGCCACTGCCTATTATAGATGGTGTTGTAGGGTGTCTACAATCACTCAAAACTCTTCAGGACAGATCACAGCACAGACAGCTCTGTCCTGCATTAGGAAAACATAATTTGACTAGGAAACCCCTTCCCCAAATATCCTGAGGTGACAGCACCACAACCACAA
Organism: Nicator chloris; assembly: GCA_013400495.1. Lineage (NCBI taxonomy): Eukaryota > Metazoa > Chordata > Aves > Passeriformes > Pycnonotidae > Nicator > Nicator chloris. The sequence continues at coordinate 225,101 of WAAE01004363.1, forward strand.
CAATTTTTGTGTTAAAGGATTGCCACGGTATCAGATGGCATGGACAAGAAGCACACATCAAGCTCTGAGAAGTGTCTGTGTGTGGGCAAGGCCATCCTTACAGCCCTTTTGTGCTCACTGGAGCCTGGGCCAGCTGCTTGCTGGTGGGCTGTGCTCGGGTCACTTGTCAAGCTCTGACTCAGGACTTGTTACAGCAGCTAGAAATGAGGAAGACCCATCATGCCTTTTCTGGTGGTTGCAGGAGACATTTATAAGAGCTCCCTCCTTTAGAACTACTGTGTACTATTTCTGCTATATGCATTCCAGCAAAAAATGAAGCTGGATCTATATATATTTTCAATCTGCAAAGTAGACTGGGAAGTTATTGTGACCAAATCCTCAGTGATGTAACACTGACTGCAGCATAACTATCCTGATTTATACCTATCAACACATAACTATTCTCAAGTGAACACATTATGCTTTGCCTCCTCTCTCTGATTTTTTTTTCCTGTGAGCAGAGCTGCACAGGGTAATGTTAGATGTGATGAGGGTCAGCAATAACATAATCACAGATCTGAGGTCTCCAATTTATGCACCTCTGTGTCTTCACCTCATCTCACCAAATGATAACATAAAAGGTTACGATGTGCAAAGCAAAAAGCCCAAGTTGTTAACTTCCTGAACTTGAAAATATTACATTCCTAAAATTATTGCAGGCACAACGTACTTGACATCCTATACAGATGATGTGAATGGAAGATGGCATGCAAATATTTCACAGTATAGTGGCATTAAAATAATAAAAGCCTTATGTATATATTCATTCTGCCAATTAACCTGTACGTTACTTGACTTGTTGTAATTCATAGCAGTATTTCAGATATACACTTGTGACACTGGAGAAAACTTCTGTTTGGGGGGAAATGATGACCAATATCTTTCAATCTCCCTGCACATCCATGGCAGTGAAGAGACTGAAGCACTGAATGTGGACTGACATTATCTTCTACTTCCCTCTGCTTTTCTAGATAGAAAACATCTTCAAAGTCAGTCCATAATGAGCATATTTTCCTGCAATCCTGGTATGGGCAAAGCTGGAGTGGAAGAGAGATCTGACCAGACTTTATGTCCTGCTGACTTCATTCCCATTACAACTTAGGGTGTTCACAAACCCTGTGGTGAGAAACCGAAAAAATTTTACAGAATAAAAATTGTTGGCATGAGAGAATTTCTATGTGGTCTCAACCAGATGCTCAATCTAGTAGAACATATTGTGGGAGCACAGAAGAAACTTACTCTGAAAGCTGACAACATCAGTCAGGCACTTTGCTTCCCTTCAGGGCTGTGTTACAAGGACTATCCATAATAGGCCATAGTAACTTTCAGAAGGCTTGGGACTGCAATTTTTTTGTGGCTCTTTTGTATTACAGCTGCTAGTGCTAATTTTATAGCTTAGAAAGCACAGAGAATCATACATTGTGCTTTAAAAAGATGGAAAAGAGGAGTTCTCCCTTTTCCATGCTTGAATACAGCTGCAATATGGGCAAGTTTCAGAAAAATAAACCATCCTGAAAATAACTTGTGCTCATTAAAGAAATAATAACAATCTCTTGTATTCCCATTTTTCCCTTTTCTTGCTTCTTGCTACATGCAGCTCCATGTCCCTGAACATCTTCCTTTGAACCTCCAACTCTGTCTTCTTGATGATATTCCCCCTGCCTCAAACTTTCTGCAGAGGTGAGCCCAAGAAAGGCTGCAGAACTGAATAATCCTGAACTTGATGAACATGGATTTGCATTGAAATGTTTGGCACTGGCCACTTCTGTTTGTTCTTGCAAACATGACAACTGACTCCATCACTCAGTAAGCTTGACCCTTAACCCTGCATTTCCTGACTGCAGGAGAATCTTCTCTGCCTCTGAATGATACTGCTGTAGATATTCAATACCTGTGGCACTCTTTGCTCAGACCCCTTTGTGCCCACTAGTTAAACCCTATAGATGCTCACACATGAATTCTACACAAGAGCTGCAAAATCTTAAGATACAAAAATTTGACACTGGTTCCTAGTTGGTATTTGGTAGGTGAGCTCATAACTTTCTCATTGCCCTGGCACCAGGGAGAACTGGGATTTGCAGGTTGGGAGAAATTGAAGTGGTATTGGTGAACACTGCAAAGGGAGGCTCCTGCTTCACTAGGTGGACTGCACTCAATTTATTGTGCAGTTACGAGAAAAGAGGAGCAGAGTGGCTTTTAAGAAGAGCATAAAGCTTGGAAAAGAGGGCAGCTGAGAAAAATTAAGATGGTTTCTGAAGAAAGGTGAGGCCAAACTGAAGAGTTTAGATGAAGATCTGAAATTCTCCAAGTTTGAGAGTATTTGGATGTTAGATGTCTGTCTCATCATTGCTTTTCTGCCTCAACATATACTGATGCCTCCTAAAACATAGTCTAGCTGGGCCTTGCTAGAAGCAGATACTCAAATGCATAGTTAAAAGCTGAAATGGCAACACTGAGAACCAGCATGAGGAGCTTGCAGGCATATCTCAACAGGGAGTGGTCTAGGGTCTTAACAAGCCTGAATCCTGTGAAGGATTGGAGGAGGGCAAGCTGTGAGATGGTCAGGCACTGCACCAAGTTAACTCTGCTACACCCACTTTGAAACTCAAGAAAAAGGGACTAAGAGCTGAACAGGGGATCTCAGTCATCCAAACAGGGGAGTGGTCTCCTCCACTGGACTGTCATTCTTTTTTTTTTTCTCTTTGATTTTGATGCCATTTAGCATTTAAACAGGTGGCATTTGAGCAGAATCAGTTTCTCCAAACACTGCACCTTATATATTGAGTACAAAAAAGTTATTTCAAGGGCTGTGTTGCTATGTGATTGCAGAAACAGCAGTGCAGGGAGAAATGTCACCAATAAGAGCCTTTTGAAAATAGAAAACATTTAGCTGTTCTGAGATTACTTTTTCTGTTTTCATTGTTTAGAAACATATAAAATGACTGTAGTTCATATCTGCACTTTTGATAGGTTGTGTGACTCACACTGTGATTACACCAGAAATACCAAAGAGGGAAAATATACATAACCCATGGTTAGGATTAAATGTGAGTTGCAAATAATCAGTGTTTACAGCACATTTAACCTGGGTGCAGTACAGTTTGTTCAGATTTTATTTAAGTCTGGATATCCAGTGTTGTGTTTGGAGCAGTAAGTGCATCACTGACATGAGCAAGGACAGGACTTTTGCCGCTGAATGCCAAACAGAGTTTTGCTGAGTTCAAAAGTCTGTAAGTTCACAAAACAAGTAGGGTTTCTTGCCATAATTAAACTGCAAAAAGCATTTACTTAAAAAAAAGTTTTAATTACAATTGGTGTTTCCAATCCCAGTGCTGGAGGCGGTTGTCTTACTGAAAATTGATGTCCTTTATGGCATTGGCAATAGAAAAATCCAGTGGAAAAGCCCATAAACAAGTTTCTAGGCGAATTTAATATTGGTTTAACCACTGGAGAAAGCATTTTGGTTGCTACCCTATTATTAAAAGAGGTTGGAAATGGATTCACACACTCTCCTCTGCTGAGTTAATTGTCACATGGTTGGCATCATAGCCAACATCATTTTTCAGCAACATGGCCACCTCCAGCACTAAGCACACAAATGCCAATTGTATCTGAAAACCACTTTTCAGTTCTACTACACAGAAAAACATTTTGTGGTTTATTTGTGATGAAAGACAATTCTCTTTTTTAGAACAATGGAACTATTGGTCTGAGCAAAAGAAATGAAGCTGGGAACTGTCTTTTAAACTCCATGTGAATTGTCAAATAGACTGATGAGCAATTACTGTTAGGCAAATTTTGGCCCTATTTGAAGGCTTGAATATTAGAAACTCACTCTGTGCCACACATCAAAGAACCTGTGCCTGGGTAGGGCTTGCCAGCTCTTAAATACATATGTGACTGCTGTGGCTAAACTCTGCTGCCCTGCTGCCTTCAGCTTCAGCCCCAGAGGTGGCACCCAGCAATCTGCATGTCAGGCACCGGGATTCCAACTCTGAGTAAAACCATTTCCATAGCCCTAAGTCCTGAAAAAGGGTCTGAATAAAAGGCCTTGAGCCTATGAATACACTCAATATGCAGACAACATTAAAGAAAATATTATTAAGGCTTTTGAAGTATCCAGCTGCTTACCAGAATAACGATGGGTGACAAATTTCATCTTACATTTAAAACATTCCTCCCATGCTAGAGATCTAATCAGGACAGAAATGAGTAAGATGTAAGATGTAAGATGTAAGTAAGCAATACATTAGATACATATGCAGCTGATACAGTCTGATTAGTTAGATGGGGTGAAGACATTCAGGCATAGGAAGACTTTCTCCAGTGCTTGTGTTATCTTTGTCTCCAAATAAAGACAGACAGAACTGCAGCTGCATTCAGCGTGGGACAGAGCCCAGTGTGCCCTGCAGGGGGGACTAGCAGAGCCATAAGGACATCACATGTTCCCCATTTCAACTTTTGGATCTGGAGGCTGGTATTTGATCTTTGGCTATCAATTTAAAAAAAATACAGAGATTTGGAGCAAAATTATTATTGTCGTTTATACTGACTACTGGGCCAAAGGTAGGTAATTGGCCTCACCCACGGGGTGTAACATCAAACATGCAGTATCAACATATGAACACTTTTATATTTTAAGCAAATTTGTTGACATGGTGTTCTCACAAATTAGGAAGCAACATCTCTACTAATCATAATTCCTGAAGAGCACATTACCAAATGAGACACACATGTAGGGTTTTATCCAATCTGGCAATGAAACTGATTGTACCTGACTTACCTGGCCAGCAAGGGCTGAGCAATCGGAGAAGTGCTGGATTAACATTTCTTAGAAGTGATTTGGCTAAATAAATGTAAATGGCAGAAAGACAAAAGGCAAAGTGATCAGCCCATAGACATGCTATGCTCTGAGACAAACAGATTACTCACAGCCCAGCTGTAATCTCACTACTGATCTTGGCTGTATTTTGACCAGTATAGCAGCCTGAAACTGACTTACTTTAGGAAATAATCAGAGAGGTGAGGCCTTTTTGTCCTGTTACCATTCTCTTGGGACAACATTCTCCTTTTTAGTGTTTTATGTATGTTTTAAAAGAAGTGCAGTGCCTGGAGCCTAGCATACAGAAACAGTTTTATAGTAACATAGAGAAGAAAAAACCACAAGGAAGCTTCCAAGAATCACTGTTAACTGCAATATTACAAAAACCAGGTTAGGCTGTACCCTCAGCTGATGTAAACAGGTAACACTTCACAAGACAATCTCTTTTACATCTTCAGAGTTCTGGTATTTTAAACATCTTAATTTACACACTTCACATACTTTTGTGGATTGCTGCAAACACTGTAATTTCTGCCCAGATTTCTAACAGAGGATGTCTACAGAGTGGCTAATCTGGACCTGAAATGACTCCTTGCTATGTGCATTTGAACTTCATTGTTCAAGTGAGTTAAACTGGATTAAGCACAGCCTGTAAATTGTTTGTGGGGGCGGTTCTGCTGCTAGGGGACTGTCAACTGCATTGTGAGAGTCGTAGTGCCTCTCCCTAGACTCTTGGAGACAATCTACAATGTCTCACCCTTAGTGGATGGTCTGCATGATATCCCATATTGGTTTTATGATAAATGGATAACATGGTGTGCTATGCTAAGTTATATACTGCTTCCAAGGGCAGAAGAACAACTGTAAGGTGTTCAGCCCTTTCACTTTTCTTTGTCTTTTCTATTTTAGCTGAATTCTTTTCTCCTTTTCTGCCTCAGTTCATTCTCTGATCCTATTGTTACAGAGCTTTAGGATCTCTTATTTCTCTGGATTCCATTACTTCTTTGGCTTGTTTTGATGGTAATTTATTAAAGTCTTTATACTTGGAAGTATATAAAGCAGCTTTTAGGCCTTTGGGTGGTTCTTCACTATGACTTTGGGAGCCAAATAGTCTCAGAGAGATGTATAACTGCCGGAAAGATGGCTGTAGTGGGGTGGGGGTCAGTCTCTTCTGCCAGGTAACAAGTGACAGGACCAGAGGAAATGGCCTCAAGTTGCACCAGGGAAAGTTTAGATTGGAAATTAGGAATTATTTTTCTACTGCAAGGGTGGTCAGGCACTGGAATGGGATTCCTAGGGACGTGGTGGAATCACCATCTCTGGAAGTGTTCAAAAGGCATGCGGATGTGGCACTTGGGATATAGTTTAGTGGTGAAAACAGTGGTGCTGCGGTAATGGTTGGACTGAATGATTGCAGAGGTCTTTTCCAAACTTAATGAGTCTATAATTCTAAGGCATAAATGTTTTTTTTTGGGAGATCTGACGGCTTTTTGCTTAGAGACGTGCAACAGCTCAAAGGGAAAGCAACGGAAAATCAGGCATTAATCCCATGGGGAAAGCCTGCTCACCAGGCTCTGAAACAAAAAGTATGGCACAGTCTGGCTCATTAAGAAGCACAAGGAATAAACCTGACAATAACTTTAAACTCCTTCATCTTTACTAAGGAAAGTGGCAGGTGTAGTAATAACTGTTCTTTCAAGTAGAAGACACAGCTCATATAGCTCATTGCATCAAGGAATATAAATCCATTATCAAAATCAACCAATATCCTTTTTGAACAAAACTAGGTAAAGTCTGACACTGAAAGAACAGGGAGAATTGTGGCAGCAGGCAGTGCGAGGCAGCTGATGGCCTCACATGATGAAGAAAACCCAACCCCATTCCATCTACTGGTCCATGATGAATACTGCCGACTTTGGGAGCGCCTTGCACCACCCCTACCACACAGAGCAATTGCTGTTCATGCAACAACCTGTGGCAAGATTTCTGAGGCACACATTCTGCTAGGAATGGGGATTGGCATGGTCTGCAGTGCCCTGTACCACTCTGCCTCTGGTACCATGTACCACATGGAAGGTGCTGAGTTTGTCATTCCTGACAAGAATCAGAAGTGCCCACAAAGTCTGCCAAAAGAAAATTAAGAGTTGGCAAAGGTTGGGAAGAGTGGAAGTTTATATGAGTCATATCTTCATTTGTGAGGAGTTTGAGGAAGAACATGATGTCAGGTTAAAACATGTTTGGAAAGGAGTGTAGCTTGCAGGACTAAACTGAAATTAATGTGTGCCTTTACAAAGCCTGTTGGAGTTCTTGGCTCCTGTGACTGGAGAAGGGGAGTAAGGACAGTTCTAGAAATATAAAACCAAAGTTCAAATGCTGCCAACTAACACTGTGGTGCACGTATGAAAGAAATAAGGGAGATGAATATTCAGAATTCTAAAAAACATGTACTAACATTTTTACTGTGAATTTACACCTTTCTTTCAAACCACAATCAGACTGCAAAATGCTCATACTGTTATTAATAAGCAGAGATGATCAAAAAAAGATCTATCCTATTAATTATATTTTACTGCATTTTTCTGGAATTTCACAGAACTGGAATGCTCCCATAGTTGCTGTCTGTCACCTTGTCTACTGGTACCTAAGCATACTTGTTGCTGATTTATGGATTCCTTTTTTTCAAAATAGTTGCAGAGAGAAAGAGAGAGGATGCTAGAGAAAGCTTCAGAGATAATTCTATAAGGAAGTGACAAAAAAAAAGAGGGAGAAAGAGCTTTCTCTTCATGAGCGATAATACAGTTTTCTCATTCAAATTAAGTTTTTTCTTCAAGATAAAAGGAAGCAACTCTCAGTATAACAGCATCACCTTACACATGTACAGAAGAGTACAAATTTAGTTCTTTACAGCAAAAGGAAGCTGGGAAAGTTGCATGAGGCACTTTTCTACAGAATAATCTTTTATTAAGAAAAAGTTCATGCTTTTTTTTTTCTTTTTTTTTTTCTTTTCAGATTTTAAACCTGCAAAACTTTGAATGGCTTGCATGGAGCTATGGGAGTGTCCCTTTCCTAAATTTGTCCACTTTGAAAAGGCTGAAGTGGGAACGATCCATAGAAAGAAGAGTCTGGGTTTCATTTTGCCCATAAATGGAACTGGATGCATGGCACTGGATTATGTGGAATCTGCATGGGATCCTGCTCACACAGCCTGTGCACAAACCCCAAATGTTTGCAGGCACAGCTGAAAGTGAGCTCTGCTCAGAGCGGATGTTTCTCTTCTGTATGTCATGCAACAGGAATGCCAATCACATTAGTAATTTTACATCACAGCAGACTGGCATTGCATTAAAACTCCTCTGGCATGGAGAACAGTTCTAGGATAAGATGATTTGCAGGATGTCTTTCAGAAAAGTACCATTGATTCTCTATCCCCCTTTACTTTTATTTTTTTTAAATAGATAATATCCCTGCACTTATCATGCGGTAGTAGCTGGATGGCACATTAATGAGAACATTCATAATGCAGAAAACCTCATGTTGCTGAATGCTGATGGTAGTGGTCCGAAAGGATCTGTTCCCAGAAAATTATAGTTACCTTTCCACCTACAGAGACCTGTCTGTCTAATTTTTCAATTAATTTCAATTCTGACCTTGCTTAAACCAGCTCTGCCTGTTTGCCCTCAATTGCAGTTTATACCAATATTTCTGAAAGGCTCATTCTCTCTCACTTGCATTATATTTCAGCACAGAAGGTGATTTAAACTTCTTCTGATTTGATTCAGATATGACTTAGCAGGTGTGGAAACATGGTCTGATGCATTTCTTATAGCTGCAGTGCTGTTTCTCCTGAGGCACAACATTTACAGTAGGACCACCTAAATCATTTGCTGTATTACTGTTCTGAAATGCCATTTGACTGGCATATACATGTTCAGATGCAGGCTTCATCCTGAGCTCCTTATCTGTCTGCCTGGTCAAGGAGCTGGGACACTGTGCAGGACCATTTCATGTGGGGGAACTAGTGTTTTACTAAACAACCCACTATTGAACCCTCCTGTGTCCTGTTCCAGATCGCCAGAAGGCAGCAGCATGGGTACTGCAAAGGACTAATATAAAATTGAGGTTTGAGAACTGCTCCAAGCAATCAGGCCCTTTTTCTCACTGCAGCTAATGCTGAATAGAGGATCATTCTAATCCTCCTTAAATTGCTGCACAGGTGTTATAGTGCCTGTTTTACAGCTACTCTGTCTTGCCCTCCTCGAGTGAACTATACCCTTTCTTGAAGTGCACCTGGGCTCACAGCAGTTGAGCACACAAAACCTCCTGTGAAAACTCCCAGCAAACAAACACTGTATACAGTAATCCAGAAGGAATAAACCTAACAGTTACTGCTTGATATTTGAACATCGTTTAATGAGTGCCCAGAATTCATCTGTAAATGCACATTGTTAATTTTGGGCCTGCTATTCATTAATTAGAGGCTTAGTGGCAAGTGCCATTGAGCTATCTGCAATGTTTAAGGTTACATCAAGCCCTAGTAAATGGCTTGCTGATAACAAGATGCATCCATCTTCATTACTTGGCCACTCCTGTCTGAGTTTGCTCTGCTTCCTGTAAGGGCTGTCTCACTTGGAACTGAAGAATTAAACTTTTATCCAAACCAGATTCTGCACTTTCACCTCTTTTTATTCCTTGAGTAGTTCCAATTTATTTTACTTAAATGACATTGGATTACCTAACATGGAGAGGAGCAGTACCTTAACCTAAAACAGTTGCCAGATCTTTAGTTCTAGGATGGACTGTTGCAGTGGGTTAACATTTATAGAAACCATTACGTTTATATTTCATCTGATACTGGTCTCAGTGTAAAGAACTCATGAGGCTACAACTTAGATAGGATAAAAACCCAGAAAAACACAGGAAATTAATTTTAAATCCGAAGAATAAATATCCCCTTTTTTCAGTTTACTTTTGCAATGTAACGCTCTCAAAATATATATCATGCAAGGCAATCATAACTCAAGTGAAATAGCATGAAGACATTTCCACGTAAATTCTCAGGTATACATATGTCTATATGTGTTCATCTAGAGAAAGATCACTGCAACTAGTTTTCCCCTGCCTTCACTAAACATGCTCTTTTTTGAGCAATAATGCTCCTGTCTGAGTCTAGGGAGGTGTAGTTGAACCTAATCATCAACTTCCTGAACGCACTGTTTTCCCTTAAAACTACAAGTAGAAGAACTTGAAATAGAAAAGCAACCTCTTTTGACAGATGGCCTTGTAAAGTAGCTGCTGCAAGAAACATATAATGCTGCTTGGCATGGTTGTTTAACACATTAGGGTGCTCACAGGTATAGCCTTTTGCTCTCCTGAACAATTTTAAGCACTTAAGTTCAATTTTAAGCATCACTGCTTGGGATAGGTAATTGTAATCACAGTGGAAAGCAAGTTTCTGGGTGCTGATGCTCAAACTGTGTGTATGTAGGAAGTGAAGAGAGAGAGGACGCTTGCTGCGATGATAGCTCAAGGGAGAGTACCAGAAAGCCCTTACACTCTTGAGCTGGCACACGTACCACAGACTGGCAGGTTTCACTGGGAAAAGCCTTTTGGGGTGTTACTGCTTGGTGTGCACACCTCCAGCTGGTTCAGAAAGCCTGTATACCTGTCTCACACATAAGGCAGTAAAGGAAACAGCAGCTGAAAAGGGCAGGCAGATGTAGGGACACATCTATGGGCAGTGCAGCACTGAATTTCCTCAGCCAGGCTGGTGATGCAAAGAGTGCACCTTTGACTCTGTAGGTGTTGTACTGCACGTGAAGGTATCCATCCCTCCAGCCCTCCCCCACTATCTAAGACACACAGAGCTACCAAATCGTGGTGAATAGCAACTTTTACATTTACAATCAAATTCCAGGAGGGAAAGTTGTACTCATGTATCATTCTTCCATTAGCCTGCATCTTCGTTAGATACTAAATGAGAAAATAAAACTGAAAGGGTGGGGAGAAAAGACAAAGCAGACATAAAGCTTGCTTTGCGACATTTAGACACAAAGTTATCTATATTATCCGTGATTGAAACAGACAATCTTAAGCTGAGTATTTCTTAAATTTACCAGAAGGATGAGCTGGACTCTTGAGGTAAGTGCTCTTTGAAGCTAATGTGCTACTGTGCAAAGAAAGCTTTTTCTCCCTTTGAAAAGATAAAGCTAATATTGTGGCAGCACAGGCTACAATGCTGCCACTGAAATGGAGGTCAAAGCTGAAGGTTCTTTACTACCAGAAAGCTAAATGGAGGTATCTTAATTCTTTATTATTATTATTATTATTATTCGAACAAAAATACTGTTCTAGCACCCTAAGATACTATACATGCAGGTCTCTGGATAGGAAATCGTTCATCTGTCCAATTTCTATTATTCAATATTGCGTTAAAAAAATCAGAGAAGGAAGAAGAAAAAACTTTGGGCATCCTCAGGTCAAGGCGATTTTTAAAAAGGTTAAAAGCTGTTCAGAAGGGTTACAGTATCCATAAAGGCAAATGAGATTACATTTAAAGACTGATGGAGAAAAAGCAATAATTGAGATAAAACGCTACTGTCTCAAAAAGGTTTAGACTGAGGAAATGCTGATACTAAAGCAAAGAAATTGAAATACTTACAGATCAGCCATCACATCAAAGACAGCAGAGAATTTAATTAAATTTGCAACAATTATGTTTACTTTTAATGTTTACTAGGTTTTTTTAGTTTCTTCCATCATTGTTCAGTTAAATATTTTTGTAATAACTTGGGGAATATTGTGATTGTGTGTCTCCAACTACCAGATGTCAACTGTTGACCTCTCTGTTCCCTGCATCAGTAATGTTACAAGCCTTTGTCCTGGAAAGAGTTATGATGTTTGGATCAAATAGATTGTGAAGTTACAAACCCCATAACATGATATAGATAATTATTGTTGGGATATACTTATAAAATATATTTTAGAGCCCCCCACAGAACAAAGATTGGCAAAAAAAATCACAAACATTACTCTCTGCTGTTTGCCATTAATTTCATGAGTAATCATTACATGAGATAAGTGTTGAATGTGAAGCCTGCTGTAAAGGTATATGGCAAATAAAATGCACAGAAGTCCAAAATCACAAAATACCTGGATCAAAACATCACTGAGGCCCTGAAATTCAGGCCAGAAAAATATTCTGAGTGCTGACGTAGGCACAAGATCTCTGTTTAGCCCACATAATTTTGGTATTGCAAGCTATTGAGAAATTACAATTTGTATTTCAAACTGCCCTTTTCTCTGCTGTGACTTTTACTCAAGATTTACTAAGTCTCAGAGGTTGTAGTAATTATTGCTAAAGGGGAGTCATGATAGAGAATTGTTTCATACTCAGCCAAAAAATTATAGCAGAGATGTATTTGTCTTTTCTGTCTGTGAGTCAGGAGCTTCGTCAAGTGTTGGGACACCCATGGATTCTTGACAGATGCAAGCAGTTTCTTCAAAACTGAGAGATAGGACAAGCAGAGTGTCTAGAATAGAAATGCCCAAGCAGTGGCTGAGAGGCCAGTTGAAAGTGATTCAAGGCTTGATGCAGGGCTGAGAGCTGTTTGCCCCTCCTGCTCCTCACTGTTCCATGGCTGGTCATTGCTGTTGTACAACCTGCCACAATGGCTGCTGTGCAAGAAGCAAGGCAGCAAAACCAGCCTGGGAACACACAGGTTAGGAAACGTTTAGTAATTGAAAGCTCATTGAACTTGGCCATTCTCTGTATGCAAAGGATTTATAAATTCATGTTAAATCCCTCCTCACTGCAGAGGATATAGATGCAAACTAATTGGCAGACAGGTAACACTCTGCACGTTGTGGATTGCCCAGGACCTCTTTCATTTGAATGTCTAGTGATGGGCCAATTTGCAATATCCACGGTGAGTTACTGGTGTCCTTGCTCACTTGGGATTTATTCTGCTCACTCACCAAAGAGCTTTGCAAAACCTCTGGAATGCTCATTATTAGGAGAATAACAAACGATGAATAACAATTTGTCTGCTTTGAATAAAAAAATTTTTAGAGAAGTCATCATGTAAAAATGTCCAGTGGACTAAGAAGTGCTTGTGAAGGGTTATCATGAAGAGGTTCCTGACTATTGGAGTAATTTGATGAAAAGACATCTATGCCATGAATTCCCCACCTGTGCTGGAAAAAAATGTTTGTACATTTCTTTTTGTTTTATTTGTATCTGTTTGAGCTTGGCTTTTCTCGGTTACCCTTTGTGCAGATGTTCAAGAGCTTGGCTGAATGAAATTTCTCCTATATTAAAAAAAAAGTTGTTAAAATGACTTTCCGATCTTGCGTTCTTTGTTTTATTTCAGCCTCTGGGGTTTTCAAACAGGTGAGTTACCATCTACCAAAATCATAAGGAAATAAAAATGATATAGAAAAAGAGCTATGAAACACGTTTCAAATGGAAGGGACAAACTAAGAAAGCATTGCACAGGTCTGTAAATTACTATTTTAATTTGGGACCTATGACAACCTTGACAATGCCCCTTTATGTCTCTCTCTATTGTCTCTGTTTATATCATGCCATTTTTATTTACTGTTCATCTAGCAAATGAAGCCTGTCCCCAGCACTCAGAGTGCCGGGCTATAGAATTGCTGTAAGTCTCCCTGGAGCAGCGTTCAGCCACGGGTAAACTAGTCCTGCAATGAGATGCTTCCTATTCTCCCTCGAAGGTACAGAATGAAGCAACTCATTGTTTATGCTGCAATTTTGATAACCTAACTGGCGGAACAGTTATTCAAATTTTAAGCTTCTAAATGCAGCAAGATCAACCTGGCCATCCACATAAATAATTTTGACATGATAAGTATGCGAGTGCGATGATAACTGATAAGTGAAGCAATTACCTTGCTTTTTTGGATTATATTAAATGAAGATTCTGATAGAGTAATGAAAAGAGACAAAGCAGACAAAAAGGCGGCTGTAGAGCTTTTGGGCACTCTGTTATCTCTATTATACCATATTGAAACAGAGAAGCTATCACCAATCATGCTTCCTATGTAACTTCTAGCTTCTAACAGTGAACAATGAATAAATTGTCACAAGACAGTAACTGATAAATTGGGATTGGCAGTGCTTTTTAAAAGTGTAAATAAACTTATCAGCCCCCTCACCCTCCCTGAAAGGCAGTACAGTTTGAAGAGGATTTTTTATTTTGGTGTGTTGTAGCTTGCAAGGTCTCCTTTCATTTACCCACCTCAATTGTCCTCTGTTTAGCCGTCTGTTTTAAGCAGCCACTTCAGCATAAGAGTTTACTCCAACACTTGCATTCTTTTCGTGGTGCTCTACAGAACACTTTGCTTTTGTCCCTATGTGTTTTTACCTCGGCTGTTATCCACGTCTCCTAATTCTTGTCATTCCAATTAGAAGCTGCTCTAATTATATGATTTTATGCTGGCTTTTATTGCATGCAGAGGCATACAAAGATATAAATAGCACCTCCAAGCAAAGGTGCCCAGATCTCAGTGTATAAGAACAACTTCACAGACAATGAGCACCTCATAGATTAATTAGAGTTCTCAGGAAATGTGTTGTTTTTTTCCGAAGAACAATCCCAGGTTGTTTCTGAGAAGAGATGTTGCTACTCATTTTGGCAGGATCTGGCCCAGCATTCTTTTTGGTGGGGGATCATGTGCTGAAACTGATATTTGTACATTGCATCCTTTCAAGACAAGGCACAAATGGAGGGGGAATGTCATTCCCTTGTTAAAATTAATTAAGTAACCTAACACCATACATCTGGGCAGAGGACAGAAGGGGAAAGGAAATTCTCCTTGTTCTCTGTTTACCATTTAAGCCCTGCTGCATGCTGCAATAGCATCACAGTGCTGTGAGTAAGGCCCCCTATGCTCTGCTGGGCCTAAAGGCAGTGGCAGAGTTCCTGTTTTGTGAGGTTCAAGTGTTGGGATGACCACATCATATCCCTGCTTAGAAACTTGTCACTTTTTTTTAACTTTTTCAATTTACCATACCTACATTGGACAAGCCAGGGAAATCTTGCTAGAAATACGTTGGGTTTTTAGAAACTCAGTACAGCATGAGAAACAGTTGAGAATTCTGGAATGGAGAAGGGACACAACCTCCTTCCCTGATGTCAGGAACAATGGAGGGCATCTGAAAACCAGCAAACTCTGACAACAAGCATGTCACCCTTTGTCTTCTCACCCTGATATCTACAGCTGAAAATCTCTGATAATGAAGGCTAAGCATACTGCCAAACTATAGTCCCCACTGAGTGGCTCTGCATTGCCATTATTAGACTTCAGGATTAATGTTCCGCAACACGTATTGTTCTTGTACACTGCACGCTTATGTAGAAAAGTTTTTTGGTTTTGAAGTCTGTCTGTGAAAATCAGGCAGATCACAAACTAAATTTTACTTAATGAAAATAAAAGTCTGCTTATCCTGCCATTTTATAGGAGTTGGTGGATTATGTGGTAAATTCTGTGGCTGCAGAACTGCATTAAAAGAATCCCGACTGACTAGTGCCTATTGTTCTACAGGATCAGTTGTGGAGATGCATCTCCCACCGAAGTCAATGTCAAACTTCACACTTGATTCAATGTTTCTGCCACTTATTTCAAAAGAAAGCATTTTAATTGACTTGGGACTATCCAGGCACACATACATCTTACCTATGTAAACATATTTTTTGTTCCTCTTACCCCCAATATCTGTTTCCACCCACCACTTTTCTTTACCTACCTAATGCTCAGTCTGCATTAAATTAGTAAAAACTTTTGTTGACAGTGGCTTTTCCCAAAAAGTCAGGTTTGGGAAAGTATGAAAATTTATTATCAGCCCTTAGGGTGTTAAAAGAGAATGCAGCTTGGATGGGGAGAGACCATCAATCAGTATAAATGGAGGCAGTCCTGTCCTCCCCCAAGATCCTGGCTGTATGTTCCCTCCTCCGTGTCTCGGTGATGCTGGCCCGAGTGCTCCCATGTTTTGGCCGGATCAGGGACCTGACCTGGCTGGAGCGAAATCTTCCCTTTGGGCTGCACTGGTTTCCAGCAGGAGCAGCAGCAGGAGCAGGAGCAGCAGCAGGAGCAGGAGCAGGAGCAGGAGCAGGAGCAGGAGCAGGAGCAGCAGCAGGAGCAGGAGCAGCAGCAGGAGCAGGAGCAGCAGCAGGAGCAGGAGCAGGTGTGGTGGTTTCCAGCAGGATGTGTGTCTCAGCTGTGCAGCCACGGGAGCTGCAGCACCCACGGGAGCCGGGTGGGAGGAAACCCCTTTTGACAGCTGCCTGCTGGTTTGGTGACTTGATTGAAGCCTCAGATCAGATCACACTTACGATCATGGCCTCAGAGAACTGTGCTTTGAGGAAGTAGAATAGGTTGAGGATGGAATGTGTCTAAAGAAGGGACAAGAGGAATAATTGTCTCCTTCTCCATCAAAACTGTAGTGAACCGATCAGTTCCTGTACTGTACCACATAGCTGAGGTGCTTTGCACAGACTGTGTGAATATTCCTTTGCCCTCCTGAGGTTCATCATGCCATACATTGGCTTCTGATTGTGCTGCAATCACACCCCAGCATCAGCCACTGGGCTCGGGTGGAGTGAGGAATGGTGAGGGTCACCACTCTTCCCCAGCTGTCCTGTGCGATTTACAGGCTATTTCCTGGCCATTGCCCGACCACCAGTGACATACAACCAGTAGTGGACCCAAGAATGTCAGCAGATGTAAAAATGACATGTTTAAAATTCAATTTACTGGAACCAATTTTTAATCAGGTAAAGAGTCTATATAGATTGCATCAGTAGAATTGGGCGTATGGCAGTATCCATTTCAAAAGCACTCATATGACTTAGAAATGTAAAGTCTCAAATGTAAGAGTATTAGGAGCATAAATATCTTTTGTTTTCAAAGGAATCCAGACCCTAGAGTCACTGAGGTGCTTTCAGAAGTCTGCATTTTGCCCTTGAGAAATTGTATTTCTCCAATCTCTTTTCTACTGAGACTTGGAAAAGGCAGAATCATTCGGCTAAGGGAGTTGATTCCTATACAAAAGATTACATGATTTGCTAGATCCTGTTCTTTATGATCACTGATAAAATCAAGGAAAAGACTAACTGCCTCTTCTTGTCAGGAACTGTGGAATGCAGAGGACAGGCTGACAGAAGAGGGTGGAGGCAGTTTGCGAAGTACCAGATTAGATCAACTTCTTGTCACCTAACGCAATCGTAACATTTCCCTTTCATCTTTACTTTTAGACTTTTTGGCCTGCAAAAGATAAGAAAATACACCAGTTGCCTGGATATGAGCTGTATTTCTGAATGGTGGTCTAGAAGTTGGAAAAAGAAATTTCTTTGTGTATGCAGATTTTTCCTGGGATGCTTTCCCAGTGTTGGAAACTTCCTTTCAGGCATATATTGCAGAGGGCCAAGAAGAAAAGCACATATACATGTTCTTCTAGGGTAGGAATCCCCAAAGAATATGAACTTTCATGACCACGTACAAAAGTGTGGTGGATACCCTATCATCTCACACTTATCTGAATCTCATTTGCAGTCACCCATTCATACAGGCACATTTTTCCCTCTATATTACAGAGGTCTGAACTGTCCAGGTTTGCTACAACTTCCCACTCTCCGAGAGTATTACTTTCCATTAAGAATGTTCATGCTTTTTAACATCCCTGCTCCTCCTCAAAAGTATCCTGGGTGCAGCAGTATGCCAAGTCCTGTAGAGCAGAACACAATGTAAGACTTCAGAGCTACGTGGGTGAAGATGCACATTCAAGGATGTGACTTGCAGAACAGCTGGCTGCTGAGATAATATTTTCTTATTGCTTTGTGCAATTTGGAAAATTGATACATGAGTTTAGCCCTGTAGTAATAATCAGATATGTAAAGAGAGATATTTGATTATTGATCTACTCCTAATCAGGAATCAAACAACCTTATCTTATGAAGAAGTGTAATTAACTATTTTGTTAATTACTATAATTATCCTCCCCACATTTATTTTGACAGCAGTGTCAGTAGTGGAAAACTATTTCCTTAAATTGCTGTTGCTTATTATGAATTACAAATTCATACAATTTTGACAAATTATTTTATTCTCCTTTTAGCAGTATGTTTTGCAACAGACAACTTTTCATTAAAAAAATAAGCATCTACTTGAAAACCAGGCTACTAAGGTCACACACAGATTAGCTATACTGGAGCTAACAAAAACTGTATTTGACCAAATTCAAGATTCTTTTTTCTTTCCTCTCCTGTGTAAGTTTCTTTGTATGACTACATGACATTATGAGATGTGGGAAATAAAGAAAGGGAAGAAGAACAGGGAGGAAAAGAAGAAGAGGAGGAGAAGGAAAAACAAAAAAGTTGCATGGTTTATAATAGTAGTTACCCAGAGGTAACCAATGGGGGCAAATGAACTAAAATGTGACCCATAAAATCCTACAATTTGTTTTGCCCATTGAAAATTATCCCCTTTCTCTTGCAATTGTGTAATGAGGAGAGGAATAATACACAGAGGCAGCACAGATATACTGGTCACCCTCTGAGACTTAGAACTGCTTTTAATTTTACCATATCCCAAATAGGTGTCTTAGAAACAAGAGGTGGTTGTGGCCAGAAATCTTTGAAAACACAGGTATTCGAGGGGGAGCTCTTCATGTGCTTTTAAAGCTGGAATCAGACCATCTGCTCTGTGCTTCATTTAGCAACTTCTATTCTTAACTAAAATACTTTTTGAGCCAGCTGCTTCAGCACTGCAATTCCTTCTTCTGGCCCAGCAGAGCTCAGCCTCTGGGGAAGACTGACAGAGCTTTCAGTACAGTGCATTGTTCAAGAAAAACTGAGCTTCTCTTGTTGGGACAAGGTCTATCAAACAGCAAAGAAGACACGTGGCACTAATAGAAAAATTGCTTTCATTAAGATGAGCCTCTATTTTCTGTGGGTTGCATCTTCCACATGGAAAAAGAGGGAGTACGGAATAAAAGGGGCTGAACCACATCGGAGTCTAGCACACTCACCAACTACCCTGTGATTTGCACTTGCAGACTCTGATTGCTCCAGAGTGAAATTCTTTGTTTCTTGTCTGTAGATAAACTTCTGAGGGGTCAGGATCATATTCTGAAATGACAGCACGGCTGAGGAAACCTGGACGACTAAAAGATTTTGTCCAATCCATCTCCTTTGTGGAATGGCAGTGACAGAGTTAACTGAGTTGGCAGCACTGCTGTAATGGAGTAACACAGTTGTGTTTTCTGAGTGGCAATGACTAACATGGTCAGCAGTTGGTGCCAACACTGAGCATTCAGTTAACCTCCTAGTTTGCTTGTAGCAAAAGTAATTTACTCAGTACACAGACATCTACTCCAGTTTAATCTCCTTGACAAGAGATTACAAAGGGGTGGCAGGCTGAAGTGGCATAAAATTCCAAATACCATATCTATTTTTACTCATTGACAATACAGTAATATCCACGGGACAAGGATTAGTAAACAGAGAAATACATTATTTCTTAAAAGACAGCTTTTCTCCCTGGTTTAAAATTACAGTAGAGCAGATCTGCAAAAATGAAATAGAAAGTGCATCGCTGTACCATCCCAGGGAAGCATTTGTGCAGTATGGACTTACAGGAGCTGGATTTCAAATGTATGCAAACCCACACCAAAGTGAATGTGGTGCTCATATGTAGAGCTATTTATACTGGGTGTACTTGCTTGATTTCAGAGCAGAAACAAAAAGACCAGAGCATGAGACATACAACTAACCACAAGAGGACCAGGCAGCTCAGTTTTACTGAAGTACTGATGTGGCTCATAATACTTGGTGAGCTTCTAGAGTCACATGGCAAGATAACAAGTTCAGCTGTTAGTAAAAGGAATGATATTTCCGGGCTTTGTTACAGAGGAAAGTTTGAAAAAAAATCACAGAATACAGGCACACTGTGTATACTGGTTGTATACACATTGTATACAACCACTAAAGAGATAAGAAGAGCCCAAAGGCACTTACTACAAAACCTCGTGATTTAGCATAGTTTTGTAACTTTTAGCATTTCTCAATCATAGGTTTTGAATGCATGAGGTTGGCAAAATACTACCATCATAACTAAGCAAGAGCTTAATGAATTAATCTAGATGCATTAACAGGATGTGGAATGTAATGCCAATAAATACTAGATGGGAAATGAAATTCAAATAATGAATAAATTCGGAGAAAAATTATAACTTCAGCGATCTATCATTAATAGAGACAGAGGGAAAGGCCTATTTCTTAGTTACCCTACGTCTGTTACAGCCAGCAGAAATCTACCACTGATGTTAATTAGAACAGGATCAGGCCAGCAGTTAGCAATCAAAAACCCCATACCTTAACATATTTATATACCAATGACTATTGATCATTTACTTGGGTTAAAATCATCACTGGCACATGGGATATTCTTTTGCAAGGGAAAATACACATGAAGAAAAGTTTAAAGAAAATCCATTAAGTAAAATTTGGGATCATCAATGGGCTGACAAGTAACCCTCACGCACATCAGTTCCCCAACATCTGTAAAGCCTTTCCGTCCATTTTACAATTTTATCCAAAAAACATGATTGCCACCAATAGAGGAGCTACAAAATATCAATGTACAGACATGGGATATGGAACCTGGACCAGACAATAATCATGGGGGTTCCACTTGCTTTAATTCTCTCAGCTCTGCAAACTCATTGGCATTTTTGTTGTTCTCTTCCTTTTTTTTGTGGACACCAAAGAGAATATTCCAAGACTTGATTGCACTTCTGAAACCTAAATACCAACAATATCAGAATATAGACTCCCTGGTAGTCTGACCTGCATGTTGTACCATCCTCAGGGCTGGCAGATGTGGATGCCTGATTCATCATCACCCAACAACAGTCAGGAGCATTTTAGGGTACTTGTGATTTTCTACCTCTCTGGAGAAGTTCTTGTGACTTCCTTTGAATTCCTGCAGGGATAGTTATCCTTTTCATTCCAGTCCCAGTTCCAGTCTCGGTCAGGCACCGTGTTTGATGAGAGGCACCACCTCTGCTGGCAGGTGCCTTGAGGTGCCACCACTGACTCTGGGGTACCAGATACGCCACCAGGCAGCTGAGCTGCTCTAATGCAGTCAGCCTCTGTCATGAGGAGGATTTCTCATTTGCACCAGTGCCTTATGAATGAAATTTTCCAACTTTTACAGTCAACCTGTCTCCATATGTTCATCAACAGACTGTTCCTTTACCTCCTTTACTTGCCCTTTTCACATTTTTTAAAACAATTTCTCTTTATTGGTCATATCATTCAATAAAGTTATTCTCTTGGTAAGTGCGAAAGGTCTTTTTTTTCTTGCCAGTGCAGTGTGAACTTCTGCAGCTCCCCATTACCACGGCTTCCGCTAAAAACTATCATCTTTAAAGGTCACTTGTTTCCTTACACATGCAGTCAAGCCCAACAATGATTTAATGACACCTGAACAAGCTTGTATTAAAATTACGCACATTGCGATCATAAATAATTATTAAGAAAAAGAAGAAGAAAGCAAACACGTTTCCTTTGGAGAAACTAACACCAAAGATATTAGTGAAAATGCTAAAGTATATTAACCAATTACATAAAACCCTTTCATATTGCCTTGCTTCATTTCAAACATGGCACGGGCTATTTTGTCTGTGAACTCAAGCGGAACAAAAAGCTGCAGAATGCAATTTGTGTCAGGGGCCGGGCTGCAGAGGGACAACTAATTCTAATTAGTGCGAATTCCCCACAGGCCAGTCAGAGGCCTGGTGCAGAAGCCGCCGCCACCGCAGAGCTCCTCTGCCTGCAACAGGTGGGCCGGGGCGCCCGCCATGGCCCGGCGACAGCTGAGGGCAGCGCTTCGCCGGACACCCCTAATTAACGGCCTGCACGTCCAGCCTTTGAATGTGAGATCTTTAATACAGGTCTGAACTAAGGAAGATTGGCTCTTCTAATTGGTTCAAATTAAACCAGTGGCAGACTTTGCTAAGTAACGGTCGGGCTGCAATGCCCATCTCATTTCAGCTTAAAGCTCTGCCGATCAGTGCAAAAAGGGTAGGGCTGGAAAAAGAAATTACTGGGGGGAAAAGTCTTGGCCGTCTGATAACACTGGTATTCTAGTGAGCACGTCCCTAATATGTCCCTAAAATATTTCTGCAACTCAATAATATTCAATGTTTGATGCATATTAAAAAGATGCTTTTAAAATTCTGATGGATTATAAGAAATCATGATGGCAAAGAAGGCACAGGTCATTAACCTAACTATTAGACTTCCTAAATAACCCTCATTTTGAACTGTTTGGTCTAAAGTAAACTCAGGGTAAGATGGGCTGCCTGACTTGCAGCCTGCCTTCCGTCACACCCGCTCCCATTCATGAAAACTGCTTCTGAGAGAGCACAGCCAGCCCTAATGAGAGAGGCAGCCCTCCTGCCCTGCCTGCGGGAGGGAAGGGAGAAGATGCAAGAAGATTTGATATTACATGCCGGTTGGAAATGCTTTTTAAATAACCAAGCAGTGAAGCATGCTTCACAGAGATTAGGATTATCTCATTTGCAAAATTTCGTAACAGCTAAACACCAGTGAAAAACTTTGGTTTAATCCTGCTGAACTATACACATCGAGTTATATCAGGAAAATGCTTAATTGTTAGGGATTTCAGCGACTCGGGGCCTGACACATGAACTGTAAAAAGTGTTTTACTTGACTTGCATTTCTCTATGTACCAGCCAAGAGGAAGCTATGGCAGAAGTGGCAAAGCCTCCAAGGAGCTCTGCTCTCCTTGCTTCCCAGCAGGCTGGTACTTTGGAGGAGTGCTGGATCTATCCTTGTGTGCTGGTGCAGTGACCCACCATGCACTTGTGTGGATGCCCTTGACACTGCCCAGGCCCACACATTTCATCCAAGTTACACTCCCAGCTATACTAAACAGCTACTCTGGATGCTCTGTACCTCTGTACTATGGGCTTTCTTTAGGGACTTTAAATAATCCTTCATCATCGTTTCACACCACTCTTAAACTAACAGGATTCATTTCTCTTATTACATCTCCTTTTACCACACATTTCAGCTAAAAACACTCCAGAGGGGTGTGCCAACTACGACTATGTCACAAGAATGATTTTATTAAGAAAATGCCTCCAATGCTACCTCACAGCATTTTCCACTACTATTGTTTGGATTGCACCAGAGGCTAAATTGTGGCTTCTTTTAATAACACATTTGCATAAGTTGATCTGAAAGATCCCCATGTGATGACATTACTTCAGGGTTGGCCTGTCGTCTCAAAAAAGCCTGAGGTGCTAGTCCCAAAGAGATCAAACTCAAGAATTAACTAGTCTTTACAAAGCAGGAACATCTCTACAAGCGGTAAAACAAATGATTATCAGATCTTTTTGGCGATGGTCTATGCCAAGCTAGAGAAAAACAGAGCTTTCAAATACTGACAATCTGGTATATTGAAGTATGACCATTATTTTTTATTTTCCACATTTTTGGTCCAAAGACAGTTCTGAGTAATTGATTCCCATAATGAGCTATGGTTCGTTAGTCAATTTAATTTATAATTGAATTGGATGGATGTAACTCTGTGTAAAATTGTCTCTGAAGAATCTGTTTTGTTCGTCTGTTCAACTTCTGACAGGGATGGAAGAAAATCTAAATTATTCCCTTCTGCAAGAGGGAAAAACTCTGAAAGTCTCATCATCCCTTGTGAAATTAAGAGGAAAATATTTTTAATAGTTGCCATGCAAAAATAATATGGCTTTACTAAAATTTATACAACCCTGACAATTAACACATTAATGCCCGGAATGGTGTCTTACAATGAAAATCAAGACATGGGGAATATATGAATCAGCAGTGCTGCCTGAACAGCTGGAAAGATCACTCTTTACCAGATATTTACTGGTAAATCACATCTTCCTTGCAAATATTGCAAAATCTGAAGAATTTGCTTCTCTATGCTTTTATACTGATATCCTGATGATATGACTCCATTGGCAAATGACTGGTGTGAAGAATAAAACTCAATGGGTTGAATTTTTCTCCTGTTTACAACTTGGAAACCAAGAGTTGCTTCCACTGTCACAAGCTGTAGGACTTTTCTAAGTGCAGTTTGCTTTAGTAGAGATCTGGGAATTGTTGTTCTATCCTCTGCGGGCCTTCTCTTGGCCACTGCAAAGTTCAAAAAATAACAGAGCAATAAATGAGAACAGCTTCTGCTTAGGAACAGAGGCAGGGAAGAAATACATTGGTTTACGGGGTTTGAAGATGAACAACAGTTTCCATTTTTAAGTTAATTTTGCCCTGGGGTTCTTTGGGCCTCAAGACTCACATACAAACCCACTTTCTTTCCAGAGAAAATACTAAGGTTCTCATCATGTGCTGAATTCAATTCCCTCCTAATTCGTCATGTCTAAAGAGAAACATTGAGTCTCTGTCTCTATTACTGGTCTTAGCAAGACATATCAGTATTGAAAGATACATTTAACTTCCAATGAAAAGCAAATGAATTAATTCATTCAATATTTGTATTTTTCTATACAGATACACTGATATTGGCCATTGATTGTGAGACAGCAGACACAAATGCTAGCAGTAAAATAATTGCTACACTATTATGTAAGCGTAGCATTGCTTGTAATCTAGCCTCATGCAAAAGCAAAATATACATGCTCTGTTTGCTCAAAAAATAAAGTGTACTGAGAAGCATTGCAGTGGGATAGGTGATGATGATCAGCTATTATCAGTCCCAGCAGGCACATATTTTTTCTTAACAGCCGCAGGACTGCTGCTCTGAAAGCCAGGCACAAGGATGTTTTAGTTCAGAGCATTTCACATTGCCTTTTAGAGGCAGGCATGACACACAGCTGCACAAACTCTTATGGCCTCCAGTTAAAGCGTCACTTAACAACCTCATTTGTCTACTTTTGCATCAAGTCCCCAATAAATTCTGATAGGCAACAGGCTCCCAGGCTCCTTATGTTATCCAGATAATGTTTTTTTTTCTTTTCCTGTAATAGTAACAGTAGAAGTCTTGTGTCCAATCCTCATCATATTCCAGAGTTTGTTTATAATGTTTCTGACCTTTTTTTCCACTAGTAAGTATTTAATCTGGTAGAAGGGATATGACGCAGGTTCAGTGACTGGTCACACCTACCCACCTCTGCTGAAGTGAGTGAGAGTGTAAAGGTGGAACTCAGGAGAAAATTTGGCTCATTACATCCACTCAGGGCTGTTTATTTCTGAGCTGTGCTATATGAATGTAATAGCAGACACAGGCTGGAGCTATTGAATACTATTCCTATTTTAATGACTACATTCTGGCTGAGAAATTCTTTAATATAAGTAATTTTCAGCACTGCAAATGCATGGGAGACAATGAAAGTTGTTTCCAAAAAATATTAAAGCTGACATCAATCATTTATACGTAAGGCACAAAGCAATGAGGGCGAACTCCTCAGTGCAGATAAGAGATGTCACAGTAAACTTATGTTCCACAGCAGTGGTATCAGTTACGATCGATCACTTGGTAGCCAGTGGAAGTTACATTTTTACTTTAGTCTTTAAACTCTTTTGACTGCACTACCAAAAGTATTGTTTTAATCTAAAGTGCTAGATCGATAATTCTGATCAATAAGCATTCATTTCCAACTAACAAGGACAATGGTTAGTGGATTCCTTTAAACATTTTCATTTCAAGGAAATCTCTGCTGTTCTAGAAATCAGGTCTGCAACAAAGAGTACAAAGAAAAGGGAAATGAGCACAAAACATTGCAGAGAACTTCCAGATAAATTCAGCTCTTCCCCTGCATAGTTTTTCTTCCTCCTATGATCCTAAATTAGTAAATACTTGGTATGGCTTTCATTCTTAAAGTAATTACAAAATTCAACAGCATTACAATTAACTCTTCCTACCAGAGCATAAAAAGCCAAACCAAACAAAACCCAAACTACAAATGACCAAAACCAAACTGACAAACTTCAATTGTCAAAAATCTAATTCTTAGTGATAACAAAATACAAACCAACAAGTACAGCTTAGAAAGCCCTGGTTCACTTAGTAAAAGACTGGTATAGCTTCCATGAACTTGAGGGAAATGCCTCCACTTTTAGCCCAGATGAGTTAGGGTCCAAGAAAGGCAACACCTGGCCCAGCCAGCAGCCAAGAGCTGGTCCTCTTTGGGGAGAACCTTTCTTCTTGGCTACAGATAGATCTTGAGGACTGAGCACTCCTCCCATTCCCTGGAAAAGCCAGACACCATCTTGCCAGAACATCTGGTAAGTCTTTCTGTCCCACCCCACCTAGCCTCGGGTTTTTCAGACCAGGAAACAAGACTGCTTTAAATGTCCCAAGGACTCTGATGGACATTAGAGGTATGTTTGGCTACAAAAAATTAGGACTTTTGCCACAGTGGTGCGTGCAGCCCACTCCCCTGTATTTTACAAGCCTAACTAGGAGAGAATATGTTATTTCCAATGCCTGCAGCTGTGCTTAGCAGTCCCCCCTATACTTAACATTCTCCAACTTCCCATCACCCATGCACAATAATTTGCTTCTTCTCATACTCTCTTCTCCTCAAGACATTGGCTATTGTTTACATGGCAAGAAATACTAGAGTTGTAATTAAAAACCAACTGGATAGCTTCAGGCTGGGCTGTCAGCATCCCACACTGCAGGAACTATGTGCTTGGTGTCCTCCATCTCCTCATAGCATTCCTGGCCCTGAGGTGGTGGAAGTTGTTTAACAAGTCCACAGGCACCTCCTTCACAGGGTGTAAAGCCAGGCTGCTGCAGCCGTGGGCATCTTCCCCAAAGGATGGGTGTTGAGGGAGCTTAAAGCTGTGACTCGCATGCCCTGTGACCAGTGGCCCCTGTCTGCGTGGGGTCACTCACGCAGTGTTGACCTGCCTCTGTGAAACCAGCTTGAAAGCACAAATCAGAGCAGAGCATCAAGGCTACGCTCTATCTCCTCCTCCTGGTGGCAGAGCTGTGGTTGGGATAGGGTGCAATTAAAATGCAATAAATACTGCATTCTACTGGACACATGGAATTCATTCCCCTTCATACTTCCATGGCATTTGAGTTTTGAATCCACCCCAAAATTCAAAGTTAAGTTAGAAAATTTGTCTGTTTAAATTTTTTATTTATCATAACAAATGAAGTGCATGTGGATTTCTCTCAGAAATAAATCAAGATTTTCTCAACTGCATGTATCCCATAAACATTATGAGGAGTCTGGGCCAAACTCAGGGGTCCATGCCATCTTTGCTCTTAATCTATAGATGAGACATAGGGGAAGCCAGCTGCTAAAGTGGGTTGCATGCAGATTATGCTTTTCTCACTGAGAAATGATGAGAAAAGAATTTTGGCTCCATTAAATACAAAGTGTCCCCTCAGACAGAGGGCTTAACACAAAACGGATTGAAGGTCAAACTTTTGTTGGGCTATTAATCTGTACTGTGACTTATGCAGATCGGAAAATATATGAGAAATGTAAACAGTGTTCAGTCTGCATTAGATAGCAGGAGATAGGCAGAGTCTGAATAGATAACCTTTTGTGAACACTAGGAAGCTGGATTTTATGTGAAACTTGTCTGAGTCTGACTCTTTATGGTGCCTATTCATCTACTACAGTACTCAAGTATGAAGGAGTGGGTGAAGGAGGAGGAATAAGAGGAAGAGGGCTGCTGGATAGATGCATAAATTTACCATAAATGGTAAAGCTTTCATTGATTTTAACTAAGCCAAGAAATCAGTTCTGCTTTTAAAGGCAATACAGCCAAAGAGTGATATGGGCAATGCAGGACTTTGGGCAATACAAATCTACATGAAAAAGTGGCACATTCGTGAACACCAAAATCATGCTAAATCTAAACACAACCTTATGCATCATAAAACACATATATATTGCATTTTCCACTCTCTTTGTTGTTCAGTTCCTTTCTCCCCAGCTGTTTTGGCATTGTGTTCCATTCTTCAGGTGTTTTCCAGTAACAATTATTCCCTTGTTTCAAAACACTGGTTCCTGCTCATTTATTTTGCTGACCATGCTTTTTCCATCCTTTACTACAGTCTTCTCCTTGACTTGTCACGACCTATGTTTTTATTCTGGGCTCTTTATTTTGTTCTGCTTCTCTTCTTCTTTCCTTCACTTTCTCACAGACTCCTTTCTATCTGCCATTTGTTTTCCTTTGTGTAGTGTTCTCTTTATTTATCTCATCACTACTTCCTTTTCGCTTATACTTTTCCTACTTCTGTACTTGCTTTCTCTCTGTTATTTGCTTATATATTCCAGGTTCTAAAGGGAAGTATTGGATTTTAAAGAAATGGTGGGATTTTCTGTCATTGTGTAACCATTTTCAAAACAGTTTTAAAAGTATAAAACTAAACAAAATTATCAGTAAGGACTTCTCTCTTCTCTTCTCTTCTCTTCTCTTCTCTTCTCTTCTCTTCTCTTCTCTTCTCTTCTCTTCTCTTCTCTTCTCTTCTCTTCTCTTCTCTTCTCTTCTCTTCTCTTCTCTTCTCTTCTCTTCTCTTCTCTTCTCTTCTCTTCTCCTCTCCTCTCCCCNCTCCTTTTCCTTTTCCTTTTCCTTTTCCTTTTCCTTTTCCTTTTCCTTTTCCTTTTCCTTTTCCCTCTTATTTAGTTCATACAGGAAATAGACATTTTGTCATTTAATCTGTGATTTCCTCTGGGCTTTGACAGCAGCATTTTTTCCAGTTAAAATCAAGCAAATACTCAATCACCTGAATGATCCATATCAGAAGCTTCTAAGGCAGAATACAGTCAATTAAATCCCTCAAAACCTTCTCTGTATGTCCCCATAATATCACTATGTGACTAAAGATGACTCGGGAGCTTCCTGTCACCCAGGCCAGCTAGGCATACCTATAAGCCTAGTGCAGAAGAAAAAGATACTGGATGTTTTCCACCCTTCTAAGACCTAGGCTTGTAACTTAGGTGCTCTGAAAGCACCCAGGTCTTTCCTCTACACGGGCAATTTAGCTCTCAGAGTTCTGTGCTGTGCTCTGAACTGCAGCTCAGCAAGGTGTTTAGAAGCAGTTAGTACGAATAATTCTCTTTGAGCTCATCACCTACCTGGTGTTCTTCAGCAACCACCAGGATTGCCATGCCTTCTACCATTGCTTACATGAAAACAAAGCAGATGGAAAGAAGGCAGATGAGGAGCTAAACTAGTACGTGACAACAGCCTACTCTATCTGACCGGCCATGGGCCTGCTGGAATCCCAAGGCTGTTCCTGGCCTGTGCACTGGAGTTTGGGAACCTCGCTGAGCTGGGTACCTGAGGTATGACACAACTAGAAGTGTGTACTATACACACGGCATATTAAACAGCTGATGTTACATGCTTTGGGGGAATATTTCCCCCCAAATAATTGTGGGAAATATTAATTATTTATGGAATATTTGCATAACTGCATAATGTGTCTAGATATAAATAACAGATTATTTGCATAACTGCATAATGCCACTAATCACGGGAAGAAAAAAAGAACAAAATATTTCTGGCATTTGATCACACTGTGTCATATATGCCCTGTGATTCTTCTTCAAGCTCTCCCAGAGAGAAGCTGAAGCCAAAGCTCATCTAAGCTCTGTATTTCGTAAGAGGAACAACAGGTAAATTTTCAAACACTATACAAGTTCTGTGTAGACAGTACTCCAACTGCAAGGCCCTGCAAACCCCTGTAGGCTAGGTGGTGTTCTGCACAGATTATTTGTCCAAAACTGGAAGAGAAAAACAGGCCATGTGCACAATGTGCATGAATTTCTACAAGCAAAATTCACAACATCTCTATCACCCATCCTGTTACCACTTGTCTCTTAGGTAGCAGTTCTCATCCTTACATCAAAGCGCTGAACCAGGGGAAGTAACATCACCCAGATAAGGACACTCAGGCCCAGAAACATGAAGTGACTTTGCCAAAATCAGAGCACAAATCAGCAAATCAGCTGCCAGGGAGATGGGCTAGAGGTCTGTCCAACGCTACAGCTCAGCAAAGCTGAGAACTATTGTGGAAAGGGAAGGCAGCCCATGCCATGCAGAAAGACACCAGTCCAGAGGAAAAGCTGTGTGCACACTTCCCCCCCATCATCAGGGAGCTGGAAGAAACACTGCAGTATCTTACTCTAGCTCAAAGGCATCACTAAGCAGAAACAAGCCTGAAAATATGAGCTGAGTTTGTTAAGCTTTAATATTCCCTAATAACCACTGTTCTTTCTCTGTTAAAGATTTCCTGATAACTGCTGTTCTTTTCTCTCTTAAATACTATTTACTTCAGTGCTGGATTTTCTAACATACACAACACTGACTTCATTTTTACTGGTATTTTGTTCTAATTTCAGAGCCTGATTTCCCAGTACAAACTCAAGTAACAAATGTATAATTATTCTCATAAATAACTCAGCACCTTACACTAGGTTTCAAACCAGTTTCCCCACAAGGCACAAGTGCCCTATATTAAATTCTTTTAAAGTGTTAGTTGATTAAGGTAAGAATTAGTTGTTATTACCTTATGGACATTTTAGTTTTCACAGCATTTCAAATCTGGTCCTATCAGGAGTAGATTTGTTGCCACCCACTGGTACAATCATCAGGAAAATTAATAATCATGTTCAGTCTGACTATAAATCATTGTGGTACAGGCAATTAATTTCTGTAGAAAAATGAAAGATCTATAAGTAGTATTGTTGTGCAAACTACATGATGTGAAAACTCAAATCCAGCACAGGCAAATTAGAAAACCAATGCTACTAATTCCAGAATGTGATAATGCTGGGTCATCTGAGGCTGGACGGCCAGAAATTCAGAACAAATGATGCTGGCAGCTCTTAGCAGCTAATGGCTGTTTTATCATGTTTCTGCTGCATGTGGAATTCGTGAACCCAATACAAGCATATGTACAGAGAGTGAGTCTGGACAAAACAATCATAGGTAAGACTTTTCATACATCTACTGCTAAAATGAGGCAGATTCTTGAATTTGTTTAAATCCTTGCCATCCCAGAGGGCAGATTTCTATACAGCTCCTCTCCCATTAAGGCCATGGTGGTCCTGGTAAGAACTGAAGGGAGATGATGTGTACCCACACAGACCACCATGTGCCCCTTGTAAGCCAGATTTGTCTTTCTCTACCAACACATGCTACGATCCTGCAATATCATGTGTTTGCTGGAAGTTAGGCAACTATAGCATCAAGCCCATAAAGTTTAGTTTATGTTTAGAATCAGAGAAAATAGAGCAGTTAGAAATCTATATTTTTATTATCTTACCTATTAAGATAGTATGTCCTGTGGCTCTATGAGAGATAATGTTACAGAAGACTGAAATTCAGTTTCATTTGTTACAAGTAAGTCAAATGATTCTCCAAAACTCTGGATTTGAGTTTTCAATATTTAGGAAGTCAATTAAACAAAATTCACATACCAGAGAAACAAAATAATACGTTGCCACCAGCTTTTAGTCCGTTAGACAAATTATTGTTTAGGAATTAATTTCAGTCAAATTCACCACACCTGAAAACATTTGAACAAGATTTGCCAATACCTTGAACTGGAGGCTACAGGCTAAATGAAAAGTAAAATCTCTACCTATTTGTTGCTGGGTTTTCAAAAGCCAGAATGACAAAGGATAACAATGGAAATAACCATAAAGCGAAATATCTATGAAAAAGAGATAAATTAATTCACATTGTGTTTATTCCCATAACCACCCCCCCTGAAATATTTTAAATAAATATTTTTAAAGGCATTTTAAAAAGATGGATGGACTTCCTTTTTTTAGTCAGTTATAAAGTGTTTTTTTCTGCTGCTTGATCCAGCTTTGAAATTAAATACTTTGAAGTATAAGTATCTGGACTCCACAGGGAAGTTCATTATTGAAGAAGCATATATCCATGAATAAGGAAGCTCTCTCTTAGAAAATCTTGCAGGATATTTTAAAAAGTTTCTAAGATGGAAGCAGAATGGAGGAATAATTATCTGTCATAGGGACTCCTGTTCATTTTGTCACAGCAAAACCAATTCACCAGGGCATATTAATTTGTCATTTATTCAGTGTTCAGGTCTGAATATTCGAGACAGAATGCACCTAGATGCTTTACTGGATGAAACAGCATGTGACCAGAAAGCTACTGCCTGTAGTTAGCAAAGAAAGCCCAATTTCCTCATTAGGAAATAGATGTAAATAATCCGGGGATGTGATGCTTTCCATGGAGATCGATGATGCATTTCATGCACTTTAAACAGTAGAAGGAAACTCCAAAGAAATGTACCTGCTTCCACAAAGATCTATGCAGATGTTTACATTAATATACAAGATTTTGGACCACATTGCCTCCCACAGTAGGACAGTTTGTTTACTAAAGACAAGCTTGTGTTTAAGACATTGAGAAAACCCCTTGCACTTCCAGCAAAGCTGCAAACAAACAGAAACATACCAAAATGATAGAAATACATTTGCCCGTCACTTTGTCTCTTCCCTTTCTTCTCGATATCCCCCAAGGAAATCCGTATCTTGCAAATGACCCTAACCATGTCCTTAGCTGCTTTGGAGCAATAATGTAAATAACTGATGTTAATAAATTTTGCAATTTCTCAGCTAACCTATAGGCTTTACTGGACAATCATTGACACATTTCAGAAGTACAATGCCTGGATGAGTGGTCTGTGCCTACCCATGCTGCCTGTACCTGCATGGGCTTAGTGGGCTATGATTAGTGCCCACTGTACACTTTCTGTACAGACAGAGAGGTCTGAAACATTCACATACCACCCACATATGCCCCAAACCTGCTGTGTACTGTTCAAGTGTAGATAAATGGGTTCTTTCATTTGGGTTTCAAATGACATTTTCATTTTAAATTTAAGTATTGAGCTATAGCCAAATCTGTGGTATCATCTAGGTTTATATGGTCATTATAAAGCTTTGATAAACATCTAGGCATAACATATAGTTGAGTGCAATCTATCTGATCTATCTGTCCATCTCCTTGCAATTCTTCCCATATACGGGACATAAATCTTAGGCAGGGATTTGAGAATGTATTAGGATAGTATCAAAAGAGATGAAAATCACAGCTGTTCCAGCTAAAAGCCCTTCCTGATTTGTTAAACAAACACAAAACTGAGTTGAGAACTTCCCAGATTCACCTGGTTCAGCTGTATACAAAGAGCAGTTAAATTAAATGATCTTTCTCACAAAGGTCAAAAGTTAAGTGTCCCTGGTTACATGAGGCCTCATGCCTAATGGGATGATAATCCAATTCTACGGCATCTAGAAAGAATCCTTCTCTGAGTTATTAAATATGCATGTCTATCCCAAGCAAAACACATCGGAGCAGTGAGAAGTGGACATAATATACTGCACCAGAGTAGAGTTGCAAAAATGTCAACTTGAAACAGAAGAGCGGGGAAGAAAAAACAAACTAAACCTCCCACAGACAGTTTCACGGGGTAAAAAGAATTGGAAAATATTTGCAAAGTCAAATGCTCATAGCAAAACCTGAAAGAGAACCATGCTCACACTGAAGTTACATGACTTTTCCCAGGCAATGTTTATTCTAATTTTGATGCAACATTTTAATAATCACATTAACTGCTGATAAAAGAAAGAACAGGAACTGCATCTTTCAGGGTAATAACTCCACAGCAGCTATTATCACCCATATAATCTGTAAGATTTTCCTATTTTCAAGCAGATAAAATTGCAAGTGCCAGTTGCAAAAAAAAAAAAAAAAAAAGTAGAAGGTAATTGTGGAAATTAATGGTCCTTTAACCAGAAACCTTACAGGCAACCAAGTCCTTTTAGTCCTTCAGAGCTGATAACTGCCAGAATTGCACAGAGTTAAGACTGGTAAAACTCTCAAGAACTTTTAGCAATGCATTTCAGTGCTCTTCCACTGTGTCACACTGCTTTCCATCAACACCTCAGGAAATTCTAAACAGGCAAATGAAAGAGGCAGATGCCAGACCCTCTGATCAAGGTGAGCATGATAGAATGCTAACTGCATTTGAATGGTACTACTTGCTAGGTGTAGGACGTTCTCTGGAAAAGAGTATAGCTCCCAGTGGTTAATCACTTTCTTCATTAGAAGTGTGGGCCTCACTTGTAGTTAGACTGCCATGCTTTGTCTGGGAAGCCACTAGTCTGTTATGCCCTTCTCTACTTGCTTATACAATGTAATACACAGAAATGCTTTTTGTCCTGGAACATCCACTATACCATTATAGCTCAATCACCTTTTGATATACTGATTTTGTGAAGCTCCACTCAAATACTTTGTCCAGTACTTAACTAATTTGTAGTGTTATTTTTGAACTTAACCTTCTTATTAAAATAGGAACACCAAAGGTGCACACAAATTCCCAGCATAGCCTCAAGACAGTGAGCATCCAGGTGAAATCTCCCCTTTATTGCTCAATGCTACCCTGTTTAAACAGTAAGGACTTCAGCCGCTACTTTAACCACCCGCAGGTCAGTGTAAGTGCCTGAACTTTTCCAGAACTGGTGTCTCCTGAGCACAGTTCCTCTTTCCATACAAATAGAAGGCATTATTCTTTCCTGAGTAGCTCTGCATTCAGAGGTCCTACAGCAAGGTTGTATTTGAAGAGAAAATTCCAGTGCTGTATGAACTCTTCAGGCACCAGCCTTCTGGTGGCTCATTCTCCTTCCTTCATCATTCACTGTGCAACTGTGACTCCTAGATTAAACACTCCCTCTTCCTGGGAGGAGCAGAAAGAGGGGCAGCAGCTGAGAAGCCAGGGCAATGGCGGCTGCCTGAACACAGTTCGCCTCACGTCTGTGCAGAGCTGCCACTGCCAGACCTGTCACGTGTCACTTCCTAACCAGAGTGCACAAAGGGCTGAGTGACTGAGCTGCTGGTTGGCAGCACTTCAGAGGGAGAGGTCTGCTCTGGGCTGAGGCCCATCGTGCCATCCGAGGAAGGAAGGTGGTTTTGGTGAGTTCACAGCTGCCTCCCTCCATCCCCCTGTCCCTACTAGCAGCTGCTCCCCCACTTCCCTCCCGAGACTCCCTATGTGGCAGGGGCCAGCTGCAAGTTCAACCCTTCAGGGCTCTCCATGGACAGGGTGAGTGGCAGGACCCCACTGCCCAGCACTGCTGCTGCTTTGCCACTGGCAACCTTGTGCCAGGCACTGCACGAAGCCAGGAGTGCTGCACAGCCTCTGGCAGGGCACTCCCCTGCAAGTCCCAGTCTCCTGCTCCTCCATGAATGGGCATTTCAGAGGCACTCCTCCAAAAAGAACAGGCACCTGAATGAGCAGAGACCAGCAACCAAGTCTCCCCAAATAAGACAGCCGTAGATTAAAACAAATAAAGAAACATCCAAGGATCCAATAAACCCTCAAACCTTTGCAGCAACTCAACCAATGGAGCTGGAAAAATCACCTCTGGATTTTTTTTCTCATTGTCCTTCCCCAACACGCAACGCAAACACTGCTTGGCTTTGTACTCAGCACCACCCAGCCCAGGGAACTGAACAGCAAGGAGCAACACGAGACAGACAGTGAGTAGTGTGACCTCCAAAGGCACTGAGGACCGTGGGAGGTGGCTGCTGTACCTCACTCTGAAGCAACAGGACTGACAGGGCACAGTCCTCTCGTAAGGTTGGGTTTGAAGGTGAAGCAGGAGTAGAGCCCAGCTGCAGATTTAACGTCACTAATACATTGCCATTTCAAGATTTCCTTCATAATAGAATTTTCATGAGACTCATCAAGTTTCAGACATGCTTACACATTACTTATCACTGTGGTATTTGAGCACCTTAGACCAGCTGTTTCATGTGAAACTTCTTGCCATAGGCTAAAATCTCAGGAGGTTTTGGATGTGTATTAGTAGTTCCTGTTCAGTTTTGGGTCCAACACAGACTTCAAACTACTAAGATGGTTTGAGAACCTCAGATACAGAGGTTCCGCTTTGGACTGATGTTTCTTCCTTTACAAAAAAATCACTTAGATACTTTCCACTGAAGTCACTCTCTGTGCATCTGTCTTCTTTATCCGTATATTCCCAGTGTGCTCCTTGTTGCACACTGTTTTAATTAGTGTTACACAGTCTTGTATATTCAGCAAAAACCTCAAAATATGACAAATGTGATTAAATGTTTCAGTTTTGAGAACATCAGCTTAGGTAAGCTTTTACGCAATAAGGCATTAATAATCTTTTGCATACGATATAAAACAATTTTCTGTGATTGATTAACCGTGTGCTGATCTTAACTATGATAACACTACTCATTGTGTAGGCAGATATAGTTAGAGAGATATACACGAAAAATTATCATAGAATTAGGAACTAAGTAAATGTTTAAGTCAAACATTTGTTCTTTTATTCTTGGAATCTAATGTTACAAAGTTTATTGGACGTTTTACATTTTACTCAGAAGCAACCATGTGGTTATTATTGATAGAAGAAAATAGAGAAGAATTGAGTTACAAATTTCAATAAAGAAAGTGTTTTACTAAATTTGTATGCACTGGTACGTGTGGTTGCAAACTATGTATTAGACACAAACGAAACAGGGGAGGATAAAATAGCTCAAGGCCCCAAATGATGTAAGCAAGGTTCTATGTATTAAATGTTAAAATGATCATGTGTTAGGCGTGTATACACACCACTGCTCTCTACTGGGTTAAGTCAGAAATGCTTATCTTTGGCTCTAAATGCCTACACTACCACTAAGTGAAAATGATTTTTCCTTAGATCACTTGATAAGAATTTGTTTACAGAGCAACAAACAGCTTGTAACACTGATGTTTAGCATAAATTAAGGTGGCCATGTTGTGTAACATAGTATCAACAACCTCTATGTAGGGCAGTTGCATCTCAAGTTCTAATACTATAAATGAGATCTAAAATTATGTTCAGAATTGAACATACTTTTTTTTTTTTTTTAAACGGTTCCTCCTCATTTAAATGGCATCAACTACCCATTCAAACTGCCTGTGTCTCTGTTTCATGCCTCTGGTCCCCATAGGCAGAGCCATCCCAAACTCCAAGCAGTTCAAAGAAGCAGATAATTAACTACTGCCTATTGTACAAATTGCAAATTTTCAATTAATGTTCTACCTCACAGGCAGGGCAGTTAGTTTTAATCAGTCTCATGACATCAACTATTGTGGTTACTGTTCTCAGATACTAGAAGGCACCTTGATGGTGCCACGCAGGCAGACTGCAGCACACAGCCCCTTCATTTGGTCTCTGCTGTGTGTAAGGCTCCTTCCTCAACATTTGAAAGAAAAAGGTTATAAGGTGAGAGAATCACTAAAGGTCATTCTTCTTGGGAGGGGCTGTGCATACAGAGTTCAAATGGTTTTAAGTTCCTATACTCAGTTTTCATAGCTTCAGGCCTAAGCCATGCTATGGAAGATAACAGAGATCAGGTGGACACAAAGGCAATTGGGAGCCATTTGCTCTCTGCATCTGGCTTGCAGCGTGCTCCATCAGCACCACTGCAGCCTGGTGTACTTTAGAGTGACCTCGAGACTACTCCTCTATCTAACTTTGGTGGCCCTACAGGAACTGCAAAAATGGCTTTCCTTCTTGGTTGGTTGGTTGTGGGTTTTCTGGGTGTCCTGTGTTGAATACAGATTAGGTAATTGTAACAGCCAGGTTTAGTTCCTGTACTTAAGGTTTTGTTTTTTTTAATAACACGAAAAATTTCAACACACCAGTGAATTAAAAATATAAGGTGTTTGGATTTGGGGTGGAGGTGGGCGACAGAAAAGAGAACAGAAAACTCAGGGAGTAGAGCAAAAAAAACCCACTTCATTTTAACAAATAGGAGAATGACCTTTATAATGCAGTTGGAGCCCTGCTTCTGGTCAGTGATGGGTCAGTGCCCTATTGCTGTATTGTCCGCATACCATCACTGCAGCAGTGCAGCCGCACCCCTGGAGGGAGGTTGTGTCAACATTTCTATTTCAAACCCCTCTTTCCAGAAGGTTAATACCTGTCAGCAAGGAAATAATTTTATTGAAAACAAACCTCGATAAAAATCCATTTGGCCACTTTCAAACGATTACAGTCTTGTCCCAACATAAGAAACACACTGGGTTCAAAGTTGCTCTCATGCAACTTTAGAAGGGTTTTGCATGAACCCCTTGCGTGGCTTGGCTGCACCCATGAGACGTGGGCAGGGAAGGCACTGAAAGAAGTGTCTGGCTTCCTGTAACTCCTCACTACTTTAATGCCCTGGGCCCTTCCTGGAAAGGCTGCTGGAAGGTGAGATTTTCCCAGAGACCCAGTCCTGCATCAAGTCTCAGTCCCTCATGAGCTGGAGCCTAGACTTATTAGATGGGAAATGTTTCATTTCACCACAGACATCTTCAGATGCCTCTTTCTAGCGGAGGTGACTTTTGCTCCTGCTGTAGAAACAGCAGCTTTGGGAAAGCAACAGTGACCTGTTTCAATCCAACTCCCATTAGCACAAGGGAAGTGCAATAACCCTTAATTTTAGGTGAAAGCTAGGTTACAAATATGTACATATCCATATAAAGAATTATACTAAACCTGGATTTGGCTCCATTTGTTTAAAAAAAGCCTATAAACATACACTGAAGCCATACACCAAAAAAAGCTTTTAGAGGACTCAGAGGGGTCTTTCTGTTGTAATAGGTACATTTACTTGGGTTTTCAGTTCAAAAAATCCATTTTATGTGTATATCTGGCTGGGAGATTTACATATCCAGGCAGATTTTTAGGGAGTCAGTCTCTTGTGTGTAAATACGAGATGTCATTTGTTAAGATCTAATAAAAAAATCTTTAAATCATGTACTTTAAATTCAAACGCCCCCCTTTAAATTGAAAACAAGTCTGAAACCAGCCAAGCTGGAGAGGCTATTTATTCTATAGTGCAAACGCTCTCACTTTATGAGAATTTTCTCCTTAAGATAGGCAGTTAAAATAAATAAATAAAAGAAAACAAACTATGGTGTATTAAAGAGTTAAAAAACCAAGGAGGTTCAGATGCACTTCTATTATGTCTGCTTGGCTTTTCAGCTATTTTGATCACAAGTAAAACCACTTTAGACCAAAACTCTGCATCAAAACAGAGCCAAAACATTAAAGTCCACAACACGAGTGCATGGCAATGACGTAAACAAGTTTCTTCATAACACAGAGTTGAAATTGTGGCAGCCTCCCAGAGCATTAGAGACTTGTGGGCCTTTGTGGAATATTAACAAAGTGAAAAATTTCGAGATAAAACCCTGAACTGAAAAATACTGTCAGGGATCAGAGTACAGTGTGGCTTCTCAGTTTGCCCCCTGAAAAACACAATGTACAAATTAACCGCTGTGTCCTCTGAATCTCAAATACATTGTCAGCCGGAATAGTAGAGAGTATGTCAGATACTGCAGTTTGGTTCTACACCTCGGTCTCCACATAGGCAGTACCCAAGCCTAGGACTAATGTCATGAGCAAGAAAAGAAAATGCAACTGAGGAGAGGAAAAAATCTCCTTGTGTTCCTCTAATCACTGCCATTCTGGTTGCTTTTCATGAATCCCCAAGACTTTTCTGCAAATACAACATCTGAAGACAGTCAGACCTGCAGGTGTCTAATAGCTACTCCACAGATCTAAGGATTTTGACTTTTTCCTTTGTTTCTCAATTGTTTTCTTCTCCTAAGTGTCAAAATCTTGAATCATGGGATTATTCTTTTAGCTGATGACATGATCTTTCTCCACAGATCTGTCCACTTTCAACACAATCGAGAGCTTGTCAAGAACAAGAATCCTTAAACAGTTCTTAAAAAATTAACAAGATCTGCCAGCTGAGATCCCTTCTGTATGGCAGGGCAGATGAAGGAGATGTTAACAATTCTATGGACACTTCTAAAAGCTGAGGCCACATTGCGTCAGAATCCTCAAGCAAGGCTAATGTTTGGATCAAACACGTGAATACAAGGTGAAGGAATGAAGGCTGATTCAGGAATGCAAGATCCATTAAACTATGCAAGTATGCATGAACTGTAAAAAGTGGATCCCATACATATCAGCTATAGCCCTTAGCTGTTAGCAGGTGTGAATCAGTCAGTTGTACAATTCATTTGTCTACCTAATTGCACTGAAGATAGGCTTTTACTTTGCCTATAACATCACTAATGAGTAGGTTTTCAGTTTGATCTAACTAATTAATTCTTGTTAACTTCCTTTGCATTGCTGTTCTTTTAATTTAACCAGAGACAGCACCAGAGTTGCTACTAGTGTTTAGTCTCAACTAGATTACTCCTATTCATTAAAGTCTGTAATTGTTGGTCATACCCTCACAAATGGTCATTACAACCTCTGGCTTGCATATTGAATAACAGCAATTTCCTGGCTCCAACAGACTCTCATGTGAGGGAGGGGAAAATGCTAATAAAGAAAGAATGAATGATTCCCTGCTTCATTCAGTGCTGTGTAGATTTCCTTTACAGCAGAAATTGTACTGAGGTGGTAAAACGGGTTTCTTGCAGGCCCCCTACCTCCACCCTGAGTGAAAACAATAAGAACCAAGTCAAGCATTCCCTGCTACTGTGATTACAGCATCCGTAAAAGTGATTATATGGCTGCTGTAATCAACTTCAATGAAAGCTGCCTGTTAGAGCTTCAATAATTACTCATTTCTGTTAACAGCTTGCTTTCAGTTTAGTACTTTGAGGCCTAGAAAAAAAAAATGGTGTTTTAATAAAAGATCCTGTGAACGCAGTATTTTGGGGGGTAAGAGCTTGTGTGTGGGCAAATTAAAAAAAAAATGCACATGCAACTTTTTTGTCCCGTGCTCAATAGCAGCCCCTTTTCATTTAAGCTCAGAATCTATTTAACCAGCAACAAGCACAAGTTCATACAGGGTTCAGTCATGTACTGAATGTTTACTGAAGGAGGCACAATAGTTTAAATAAAGTGGCGGTTTTAAATATTTTACCCATTTCTTTAAACAAATTGCCAATCCTTAAACTCTGTGTTAAACACATTTCAAAAGCAAAATACCACAAAGCTCTCTTTCAATAAAACCACCACTTTTGTCATACTATGCCTCCTTCGTCTTGATGTATTTTATTTCTGCAAAGCTCTGGAGAAGAATGGAGCTTACAGAAGTTAAGGGCTCATTTTTAAAACAAAACAAAAGAACCATTTAGTCTGAGATTAAAACAACACAGGTCACCATTGCCCTCCAATGTTTGATGTTCTGCAGAGCAATGACACAGCTAGGGATAAGGGAGGCAGACTACAGAGAATTGAAGTTGACAAACACTTCCACCTCAAACTTAAAATCCCAGGCAACCTTTTTTGAAGTTAAAATAAACCCTAAACAACAAAAAGCAGAGAAACCAGTCCTCTTGTTTAGATAACTTCATGACTATGCTTTTATTTCTCTTATGTGCCTATACACTTCTTCTTTTTGAGACAAAGAAACCACCAAAAAACCAAAACCAGAAATGAGGCTCTCACAGTATACTACAGAAAGCTAAAATAGTTAAAAATGCTATAAGATCTTGTAAGAAACTCCGTGAAGTCTGCATAAGTATAAACGAGTATGATGTTTCTTCACCTAGAATCTTTCTCCACTTTGGGAAGGTTTACAGGAAGATTTCCTGCAACTCAAGGGCCAAGCTTCCTGAAGGACAAGCTCTGTTCTGGCCAGGGGCTACTGATCATGGTTTCTGTCCCTGCAGGAGTCCTGACGAGCAACACAGGCTGCTGCAGACAGAGGACATTGCTATGAAGAACACACTGCTGCATCCTTTTAACAGGACTGTGTCTCCTGCAAAGCCCTGTAGCTGATGGCAGCTTTTGTACTAGCCAGATGAGAAGCTGGGGTGACTTAGTGGCCCCCTAGAGATCCCAGGGAAATGGAGTTAGCTGCTGTCGCACCTTGCACACGATGCCCAAATGTATTTCGTGATCTGACACACGAATGGGAAGGGAAGCACTTGGTGCTTTAGCACCTGATCAGCAGCATCGAGGAGAGCTCAGTTCTATGAACAATACATACACCCTTTCTTTAAATCACCTTGGCCCAGAAATGCAAAACGTGTTCCCTGTCCTCAGTTTATCTCATAGGTAAAGTAACAGAAAAAAATGTTATTAATGTCTTGAATGTAATACCGTGCATGACATTGACACAGCATCATTCATCCTGAAGGATTCCACACCACTTTACAAATTATATGCTTATGGAAATTGTCCATCCCCATTACAATGAAGACAATACTAGGGTATAAGTCAGCAGCTAGTTGGACAAATACTCAGCAGAACCAATTTGGTCAAGGACAACAGTTGGAATTATCTACTTATGCAAAGAATGGCATGAGTTATAGAGAACCTAATTTTCCTTGGTACCTGCAATCACTGCTTTATTGTGCATGCACTATTTGGTTGCATCCACTGGAATTTTCATAAACCTTGCACTGTTTCTGAGGGCAGAGCCTTCTCAAAATGAGGACACTGCTTTCCCTGGTGGTCCATCAGAATGCAATTCTGCTATGAAAGAAGGTACCATGAATGACCTGGGTGTCAACCAGCTGCGTAGATATAGTTTCAGTATAGGGCAGCATCTTCAGTTGATACTTCCATTTACTTGAAAGGATCTATTCCAAAGTGTATCCTCTGGGGTTTCACTTCATAAAATGATTCCATTTTACAATTTAATTTTCCTTTCCTGAAGGAAGTGTTGACAATGGACATAAAACATGACCATACACATTAAAAAAGAAGAAAATAAAGAGTTATTTTTCCCCATGAACATTAAAGGATGGATTTCTGGTGTTGCTCTTTTCTTTTTGTCACCTGTGTGCACAGTGAAGTCATCTTTTGTTCTCTCTACTTCCTTCCAAGAGACTTCAGTGAGGGCAGTCAGCCTTGCCCCCAGGGCAGAGGCTCTCTCTGAATGGACAGAACACTCCTGAAGTCTACGGGCCCGGCCTCCAGATGCAAGATGGAGGAACATTCCTCTGCTTTACATTGTGTGCAGCAACCCGACCAGTGCAGACCACTATGCTCTCAGAGGGAGCACATCTGTCACACACCTTCCACCCTCTCCTTTTACTCAGTTTGATTTAGACGTGGCCTTGTTAGACCGAAGTATTTAGACACAAAAGGAAAGTGAAAAAGAGGAAACAAAAATTTTCAAGCTACTTGGTACTATATATTTACCAAAAAGAAAGAGGAAATCTGATTTGATTTTTCTGTGTTTGTTTTCCCTGAAGATCAAGATGGAGGTCTGCAAGTCCTCATTCAGAAACTTCTACCACACAGGAACTGTCAATAGATCAATGCTTGCCGGATGAGGAACCTGTGGAAAGCTTTTCACATAGCTGTCTGATCCTCTAGGCAGCCTCTCCAGTGCAGATCAGTAAGAGTTACACTGAAATTAGTAGGAATAATTTTTCCTGTCGTGTAACTTATCTTCATATATTTTTGCAAGTAATTTAACATGAAACAATATCATAAAACATCCTTTCACTTTCTATTACGTATCCAGCATGCTATTTCCGTAGGAAAACTAATGAGAACAAATTCTGTGTTTCTTTGGCTATAGGAATGGAAATTTTCTCTGGTCTTTATGCACTAGTACAAAAAAGATTCAATATGGCCCATAACTGCAAAGGCATCACAATGCAACTTATTACAATCTGTCTCCAGAACTTTGTATTAAGCAGACTAATGCACAAACCCCAAAACTCTTAAAGCAGCTATTGTGTTATTTAGTAGGAGAATGCTGTAAACAAAATGCTTATACATGTCAGAATAAACCTGAAAAACATGAAAACTGCAGGACGTAAGTTTTCCCAAGCATGGTCACTTCTGCAAACTTCTGTAACAAGATTCACCATTGAACTTTTCACACTGATAAACAGGAAGGCTTGGTACAAAGCATGGGAGAGCTGGCTGGGAATTGTGATTTCTGCTCCACAAATAGCTTGTGTCCCACAGGTGCTGAGGTAAAATTAAACATTGAAAAAAAAAATTCTTGAGCCTTGATCTAATTTTCTTTAACATTCAAGAAATCTGTCCCTCCAAAAAAGTTGAAGAAAATAAAGCACGAAATCTTTCTTTTCAGTTGTTCGTGGCAGGCCACTGTGTCCAGCACAAGCATCAAGGACAACAGGTATCAAAAGCTGCAATTCTGTTTCTTGTGTTGATAAAAAGCAGTAACACAGAGGTGTTTGTGGAGTCAGCTAAAACTCATCTCTCAACCCACCACTAAGGCATACAAAAAAGTCAGGGTATTCTGACATACCTACTTTGTTAAGACAGGAGACTGTCTTTAAATCTTTTCACTGGGGGAGATGATTAAGGCAAACTTAGTGGTGTTATGTGCAAAAGATAGGCAAAAAGCAGTATCTTTCTCTAGACCACCTTCTGGCTATTGGATAGAATTAGAGACACTAAGACCTTCCCACATATGATTACAGCCCAGCTGTTTTTTAAAGATACCCCTCCCAACCCCAAGTGGATAAAATTGCTCTTTTTTTCATAATCATAGCAATTTCATTGGCTCGGTGACCTATATTCTGACAAAGAAAGAATTATGTGACACAAATCTTTGCCTGTGTAGGCAATCATTAAAAATGATGTTAATAGAATATTTGATACCTTTGTGACAGGTGAAGTAGGTGTGAATGACAGAGAGAGAATTTCTAGATCCACAGGTTGTCTTATAGTACAGTTGCCTGTATTACCTTAACTGTAGAATAAAACATGTAAGTCCTACATCAGCCCCTTC
This sequence comes from Nicator chloris, assembly GCA_013400495.1. Taxonomy (NCBI): domain Eukaryota; kingdom Metazoa; phylum Chordata; class Aves; order Passeriformes; family Pycnonotidae; genus Nicator; species Nicator chloris. Next base: position 269,762 of record WAAE01004363.1, read on the forward strand.
ACTCACTGATTTTAATTGCTTTGCAGTGCTCTTATTTTACAGATGGAGAAACTATACTCAGAGAAGTGAAGCCACATGGTCCAGCTGACATTGCAGGGCAGTCAAGCAGCAAGGAATGGTGCTGTCTCCTGGTTACCAGCCAACAGCATCACCTGGAAGAACTTACTGCAACTGTCCTTTTCATTCCAAACCACTTCCCCATCCTGAAAGTCGTGGTTATACCTTACGTTTTGGTTACTATCATTTTACTAGATTTCAACCTGTAAAAGAACATTTTTTTTTCTGGAGTCAGTCCAGATGTATTTGTTTGTTGAGGAAAACTACTAAAGACTCTTTGAAGTTGAGATTTGTATCTCCACTGGCCCTTTATGCACATGCTAATGCTGGTAGAGCAGGTCAGCGTGGCAGCATTTCCCTCTGCAGAAGCCCTGGTGACCCCCAACAGATGATGTTTGATGCCATGTGCTCAGTGGGCTCCCTCTGAGATGTACTTACAGCCCATCTTACCAGGACTGGAAGTCAGTGGCACATGCATTTCCCAGGCTCTCTTCTACAGTCGTTTGCTTAACTATCCAAACAGAGCAGAACCACAAACTGCTTGAATTAGTTCCAGGGTTAGGACAATGCTCACATGACCTCAAGAAAGCACCTGCACTGTTAGCAGGGAGACAAAAGGTAGTCAGCCAGATGAGCTGAAACAACCTCAGCATAGGCCAAGCCCTGCACACCACACAGAGCCACTTGACTTGCAAACAGGATCTGCATGTAGGGACAGCAGCACACCACATCTGGACTCTTGTGTGTAACTGAATGCCTCCCAACAAAGCTGCTCCAGCAGAAATTGGGCTGAGACAAGAGCGCAGCTAAAGGACACAGAGCCTTTGTTTTTGTACCAAGAATTATGTGAATGCCTGCTCAGAGCACTGACATCAAAGTCAGGGGCTTCCACTATGATTAAGTCATCTGTGATGCTGACTTTATTAACTGCAAATAAAAACTTACTATAGAGCTGACATATTACTGACATATTTCTGCAGTTTCTCATCTAAAATCAATGTCAGTGATTGAATAAGAAAGTCCTATTTCTCATTCTTCTATTATGAAAATAAGTCAAACTAAACCTGAACCATGAACTGTTTCAAAATGTTTCACAAAGCTGGAACTAAACGTACATTGTTATTTTGGAAATTTTGCTGATTGCAGATCTCAAACTGAAACAAAACAAAGACCCTTCCAGCTTGAAACACCAGCTGAAAAGCAACGTCCCCATGCCCATTCTGTGCAACAAGAGGACAGCTTGACTTAAAGAATCCTTTAAAAACCACCATCCTGCCCCATGTCTGTTCTTTTCTCCCTCCCCTGTCATATTAAACACCAGCAGATGGTCAAAACAAACAAACTTTCTTCCCTGGAATCAGCTACCCTCAGGAACTACCTGCTAAGGCGAGATTGAGGCAAACTGCTTGTAATTGTTGTTTCTTATTTGAATGTTGTTCCCTAGCCTTAATTTCCTCCAGCAATTCCACTACTGTACCTAGTGGCAAGAAGATATATATCTGTGATGGATTTGAGTTTGTACAAGGGAGAGAAAGGAGATTTGACCTGCCAGTAAGCTGACCCTTCCAACATTCCCACTCCTCTGGCTAGTCCTTGGCCCACCTGTATTCCTGGCAACACCTTTTTTCTCACCAACAACATGGTCCCCCCCATACTATATTTCAGGTTTTAAAAAACCCAGTGCAGGCCCAAGACTTAAAATTATGCTCATGGAAAGGGGAGGAGATGGCATCCCCTTGCTGTAAGGGACACTGTGAACTGAACCACAAACTGTTACTGGCTTGGAATCAGAGCTCAGCTAAAACAGCTTCGACCACAGCTGGATCTGACCCAGAGCAGATTCAAACATACTGGTTCAATTCCCTGGTTATAAATGTTTTCTTGTAATGATAAGCTGTAATCAGCAATTAGGAAGTGTTCATGGTGAGGTAGAGCCAGAATTCATGTAAGGAAGGTCAACTGTGGGCCCGGGTCTCATAAAAATTCCAAACTGGAATAATAATCTCTATGCTGAGCAAACATTTCAATATTGACATAGCTAAAGCACAGTTGAGATGAGGAAAAAAGGCAGGAAGCATTTGTCATTTATAGGAAGACAACGAGGTACACACATTCCTTAACATAAAGATGTTATAGATTCCACCGGGCATCATGCAATTGTATAGTCCTTTTATTAATCCCTAGCTGTATTCAGCAGAGTCTATCAATAGATTTAAGTATTTATAAGCTAAAAACATGACAGGAAGCAGACACACCCTGTGTAAGTAATGCATGATTGTGCCAGTGTTCCTCATAAACAGTCTCTTGATGTTCTCAGCTAAGCTCAGGTGAAAGGTACCTAATGAGGGACAGGACAGCTTTAACCTTTCTGGTCTTATCTCCTCCTTGAGAATTTTCTCTGGAGCTTTCCCTATGACAGTTTGCAAACAATTCACTTCACCCTCTGGTTAGATCAGGTTTCCAGATGCCCATCTGATGTGTGAAAAGCACATGAAGCTGATGAAAATGTGGCTTACACACTGCCCTCCTTTTGGCTGCTGTGTAGCTCAGGTCCAGCACTCCACAGCCCATTTTGTGGACAGACTTCCAGGCTAGAGATTCATATGGGACAAGATTATTCTCATGAAGATTCTGAATGTGGAAAGTCATAAACGTGCAGTTTGTGCCATGGTGAAGGCTACACAGCGGCTCTGAAAGGAGTACACAAACATGGCAATGAGTGATAGGACATAAAAAGGACTTTTAAGGGGAAAATGAGAAAATAAATAATGTCTGTCCTGGAGTCATCCTAAGACAAAGTGCATCCTCTTTTTAGCACTGGCTAAGAGCAACATTTTCAGTTCACAGTTGGTGGTTCCCAAGAGTACAGCTGACATGTTCCAGTTTATATTTGTAAACAACAGTTTAATCAGTAGAGGAATTTCTTTGTCTGTAGCTTGGATCACAACCATTCCTAGCATTAAGAGCTTTTGCAGAATTCTGAAAGAAGTCTTTTGGATTGTGTTTGTTATGTTTTGTTTCATTTGTTTTGTTTTTTT